>JASANB010005620.1:0-66907 GCA_030248155.1 Sabatieria punctata
ATTACTGAAGGTTGCAGGAGAGGTTGAGGTGGAGATTTTGATGGTGACAAGTTTTGGGGCACTACAGCTGACGCAGCGAGGGTCGCTGCAGCGGGAGTCATAGGATGTGTGAGGCGACGGTCGGTGTTCTCGTTTCTCGGCAAACGCTGAAAATTTATGGAAAATGTAAATTGTTACTAATAGGTTAAAAAATAACCTGTCTGTCAGCGGTTCTGTCCAAGTTTTTGATTCGTCAGTAGCGGTGGTAGTGAATACAGTTAATCAAGTTCGTTGATGGCTCCAATGTGTCTTGGTCATCGGTGTACCCAAGCCAACGAACTTGAAACAGAATGTCATTAGGGCTGCCGACTGCGTATTCCTCTTTTGGAATCAGATCATTTTTCTCCAAGTTCTAAACTGTTCAGTAGCAAATAATGCAATCAACGTCAAAACTGTCTGTCATTTTCTGTAAAAAAGAAACATTATGAAAATACATAACTGTTATACTGAGTACTGGCAGACAAGATAAAAATCATAAAGTCATTTGAGGTTTGAAGATCAAAGAACAAGTAAAATAACTTTTTAAAGTGTTAAAACACTTTAAAATAGCAGAATATGTAGTCAAAAGTTTATAAATCATTTTTATTTCTTCTGTTTTGAGCTGAGCTCCCAGGTTGACTCTTCTATGGAGTTTTCTTATCTTTTTTTTGCTTTGTAAGGACTAGCTGAGCCAGGGTCATAGATAACAAGAACTTTCTGGTGTTTGCATACTGGGACAGAGACTTTTAGTTGATAGCTCTATTACAACACACCGAAACAGCCGACAGACTAGTAAGCAGCTTCTTGCACGCATTTCCGCACTGGATAAAACGTCAGGCGAGGCGATTACAACCGTACATCATTGGTTTACGGTACTTAATGAAATTGGCAAACGAGTTAGTCCTGAATCCAAATGTTTGCGTACCACACCCATTTCGAAATGCTCGCTTGTTTATAAAGATGGAGTTGGGTAATTATTTTTTATTCTTCGCAATTACACAGATTTTTAAATTTAGAATGGAATCCAACTAGGTCTAATTCGGTTGGTGAGGTGTCAGCTGAAGAACTGACGAATGCTTTTAGTGTGTTAGCTGGGTATGAGGGCAGCCTCAGCAATATAACGTATTAAGAAGAGGATGAGGCTCGCAAGAAACTTAAAGGGGTGGTAACCATTGGCTTTATTGGAATGTTGAAAGATTTTGTGGACTATCAGTTCATGGGTCTTCTTTTGGACCAGGTAGATAACGGCTACCTCTTATATAGTGATACATTCTTTCTTTTCCAGGTGGTGAGTCCGTCCTGTAGCTACCTTGCTCCCTCTGCTTGGAAAAGTCAGCTCAATTGTTGTTCGGTGGGTTGCCATTTTTTAGCTGTTACGAAGATGAATGCAATGGTGCATTCACGGTGAATGATTGGCCATCCGTTGTGCTTGTACTGTGAATTCTTCATCCGGTGGTGAACCAGATGTAGACTTGAGCGCAGCACTGCAAATCGATTTGACACACGATTGAGTGGGTCATTCACATTCGCCGACATAAATCCGACGACATAAGAGCTCGTTGTTATCAGTGCGACGGTTGATACCCTGAAGAGACAGCATCTTACGCTGAGCTGCCACCATGGCGCTGTTTTTTATTCTTGGTGAGTTTTTGTTAACCATTCTAAACTGCAAATACTGCATTTATTTATAGGTGTTTGCTTCGATTGTGAACGCCAATTTCGTTTCAAAACATCAGAACGCGTTGGCAGAGAAGAAAGAACCTGTGCCAAAAATGACGCAAACGTACGTGAATGTGACTCATTAACTCTGGTTTATAAGATGGAAATTCGCGAAATTAACATGTTTGGCTAGTCTCGGATTGAGAACACGTAACGAATTTTTAGCGAGGTCGCTCAAGATACTGTTATTTTACTAGTCGATTTTTATTTTACTATTTACTAAATTTACTACAAATACAGCCCTTCAATTTAATTTTAATTTTTGTTTTACTACCAGGCTGCTCCGATTTTACTAATTTTTGTTTTACTAATAATTTTACTCATTTTACTACTATTCTACTATGATTTTACTAGTCATAGGGCCTAATTTTCCATCAATGATGCCAAGATCTTATAACTGACCGATTTTGGTGCCAAATAGTTGCTGAATTTGATCATGATTCGAGGTTTTCCAGAATTTTAGAGACAAAATGTGTAAAATTTGAGTCACGAAAGTGCACCCACACATGTTTTAGTGCAAAATTGATCAACGTTTTTCCTGAAATGCACCAAAAACTAGTAAAATACTAGTAAAATTTCTATTTTACGATTGACCCTGTTTGGTAATTTAATTTAATTTTTACTTTACTATTGGCTCATTATTTTACTTTTTACTATTATTTTACTACTAGTAAAATACCACTAGTATTACTAATTTTTGTTTTACTATACTATAGTAAAATAACAGTAGCTCAAGAATTGCGTTGGACTCTGTCAGAATCTGCATCTCAATATAAGCCATTTGTTCAACAAATATTTTTTATAAAAAATCTGATTCATTTTAATTTTGAAACAAATAATTGTCCAAGAGTTAATGAGTGTTGAATCCGGGGTGGTTGCAACTCTGTTGCCACTGGGAAAATTTTTTCCCACCGCTGACAACATGACTGTCTGAGCTAAGTAGTGCAAATTATATGTGGAATCTTGTTTTAAATGTGGCCTTAGAACTTCTTCGGATCAACCTTAATCAGTAGAAAAAATGGTTTGATTTTTATTTCAATTTTTGTTCTGAACTAAACACATTATTCATGTGAGTCTGTTTGTTCTGGCTGTTATTATCACTGATTGTGGACGCACTTTAACTGGGAAATGAATCAAAATCGCCACTGCTACTGCTGAGGCTGGGATTCTGGAGTGCATCCATTGAGGTAGTTGGCGATAAATGTGAAATGTTGGTTGTGAGCGGAGTCGTCGAATAGTACTGGCTCAGCAGCAGTTATAACATCGGGATAGATGGAATAAAATCTTGGGAGAGATAAATTTCTTTGAAGTGGTGATGTCTGACGAAATTTGTGGACAAATTCCAATAACCCTAGAATGAAATATTAATTTTACATGGTTTTTTGCATAGGGTGAATTAAGGTATAGCCACACCATGCCATAGTTACGAGACTACAGTATGTAGTGGGTTTTATGTAAGAACGGGTTCAGTATGTTAACTAGTACATAGTCCATCAAATGGGTTGTATATTCCATCCAACCCAGATTAGACTGATATACACATTTATAATCTACGTACGTAAAAACTAGCTCCATTATATGAGCCGTTGATCCGAACTGACATTAGCGCATTCTAGGTATTAGTCTATTCACATTCTATTCTAAAGGTGGGTTCACATAGTCGGTCGGCGTCGGCAACGCCATCGGCAAAATATCGGGGCCGAGCGTCCGTATAGCGGTGGAGAAAAACTGGCAGGTATTTGAGTCATTTGCGCTGTACCGGTGACAGAATGGGCCGTTCTATGAGCTCTAACAGGCGTAAAACTGCGGCAGTGTTGTGTATTTATCTACGGAGACATCTTTACGAAATTTTTCCAAATGAAAAAGCCCAAGTTTGATTTCGGTGCTTTTGGCTCAGAGGGTGACAGCTCGATTTTCACCTCTCGATTTTACAGAGAGCACAGAGAAAGGTAATATGCGTGCAGTGGCTATCTGCTTTTTGCTTACACCGGTTTATCTACAGCTGGTCAAATGTTCTGGCCAGCGCCTGTCCATCCCGGACCGCCCGCGCCTATGTGAACCGGCCGCATGCTCAGCGCACTGTCTAATTGGTCGAGAACACTTGCCTGCCATAAAAGGTTATAAATCGCGTGGTGGCGATTTGGCCAAATCATCGGCAAGTCTTTAGCCGTCTGGAACGGCACCAGACGCACTACAGACTATGTGAACTGCTGCATGCTTATGTGTGTACTCAAATTGGGCTCGATTTCCCGAGTTGCCGCGCTGCCGACGCCGACCGACTATGTGAACCCACCTTAATATTCGTTGTCTTGCTATTGAGCTGGATTAGGACTTAGTTGAACGGTTGTGCCATAGACACACGGTAGGTAGTCGTTCGTCGCAGGAGAAATCGATACCGATATGTGCTGGGTCATTCATTTAGTTAACTGGTCCATGCAAGGGAGATGGCGGTGTGGGAAACGAATCCACGGGAGAGTTGTAGTTTAGTTGTGGATCTTGGCTATTGGGTAGAAAGACAACGAAACGTCGTTTCCGCCATAATCGTACTACTATGCCTGCTGTTGCGAGCGCAGAGCCACAATTTTGAACGCCTTGTCTTTGGCCTACGCAAGCTGCAAGCTGGTTTATTGTGTTTGTTTTAAATTGTGTTCAGGTGATAAGACACCCGTATGACAGCTTTAGCATGAAAAATAAGAAAACAAAAATTTAAAAACGCCCTCCCAGACGCTTATTTGGCTGATTTCACAAAAGATAATTTTCCTATTTAAGTGGGGTGTCCTGGTTTTCCATCACTTGACTTGACCAAACTTTTGTATCAATCCCATGTAACTGACGAAGCTAGTTCTAGTTCTAGTTTATTTTCGTTACCCCATCCATGGATGATGGCAACGGGCACACAAACCGTCATTGCTGACCTCTTATGTGGCCCCTAAAACTAACAAATATGGAAGAACAGGAATCCTAACTGATCACATGTACAACAGGAACGTGAACTAAGTAGCATCTAAGTACGCAATTTACGAATTAGCAGTGTGCTATAGTCAAGGAATAACCCAGTCTCGCCATTACTTCGGCGCTCTTTCAACTCCGTTCGTAGGTCGAAGGCTTTCTTTGCTTGCCACGGAGTCAAGTCAGTGCCAATGAAGACGGAGCGGTACTGCGGCTTGGAAGAGAGCACAGCACGCTTCCGTTGCATCACAGCTTTCTTTGTGTCCAAGTCTCTCAACTCTACAGTCACTCTGCTGCCACCTTGTTGGGTTGTCGCAGTCCGTACATTCGCGATCTTTGAGACGTCAATTTTCAACTCTGAAAAAATGTCTTTAACCGTTTCCAGCACGTCACGAGAATCAGAGTCGGTGACCAAGCCATTTATAATAATGTTCAGGTCACGTCGCTGTCTTTCGCGCATCTCGCGCTCCCAGTCACAGACGCGCACCAGCTCGGAGTGCGCTTTATCATAGGCAGAGGACGGGTTCGGTACTGGCAATCCGTTCTTGGCAGTTTTTAGAACCGTCGCATAGGTTCTAGTGCAGTCACTAGCTGCTGACAGCTTTTGCAGATCGTCAGTTACTTTTCTTAGTTGAACAGAAAGATCAGTAACTTGCTCAGAGAGCGCAGTCAAGCCAGAGTCGGCAGAGTTTTCAGTCAACGCGGTCATAGTTGCCTTGTCTTCGTTGTTCAGCGATTTCTGGAGATGACGCAATTGAGCCAGAGACGCAGAGAGGTAGCACCCGGGGCAGAGGAAAGAAAGGAGTCGGGGTTGAGTAGTACTGCGCAGTCGCTCCATCACTTCATTGCAATAGGAAGAAGACGTCTTCCTGCCCAATAGTGATCTCTCAAAGCAGCTAGAGTGGCAGTAACCAGATCGACAGAACGCGCAATGGATGAAAGCATTGTCATCAACATCAGTATTGGTGCAAACGTTGCAATAATTTCTCTCGTTGTTCATCATAACAGCAAACAGCAGAGTATACTGGCTGGCTTGGCTAGGCAGCGGCCACAGTGTTAGTCGGCCTTAGGCAGAGCGGTCAGAGAAAACCGCCGCACGCGGCCAGCACACAGCGTCGTGTCCCAACCACTTGATCCTGACTTGATCCGCTATGTCCCAACCACTTGATCCTGACACTCCACCAATGTCTTCCTCCGCCTCAGTGGCTATAAATACAGGAGCAACTGAAATGCTAGAAGTAGCACCACCAGCTGCACCAGTCGAGGCGCCAAGTGCTCAGCGCAAAAGAAAGGCATCGGGGAAACTGGATCAGGGGTGGCACCTTCACCAAAATTAAAAAGGTTGTCAACAAACAAGGCGAAGTATTCACGTATTCGTGTGGGCAATATCAGCAAAGAAAAGCTGAGGAAGTGAGAAATTTCAGAGATTAATTAGGTTAAGTTACTAAGGCTCGTTTTTTGCTTTAGCCATATCCAGTGGGTCCCACTGTACACCCCCTCCGTACGCTACTGATGCCAGCCTTAGCATATATGTAGCTTAGAGTGAAAGCTCAAAGTACCAAAAAAATACCTAAACCTGAAGACATATCGTGCAGATACAATCAAGGCTTCAAATTTTGAAAGAAAATTTGAGATCATTCTACTATAGACTGCACATAGAGTGAGATATGCTAACAACTTCAACAACTTTTTGCAGGAAAATCGAAAAGGTAGCCAATTTCCTGATGCAATATGCGTTACGCAAAAATAGGCTAACCGTTGACAGAATGCGTAATAATATTGAGTAATAAAATTCAAATGATTACGCCTATTCATACGCATTCTGAAATGCAATGCGTACTCTGCGTAATGATATGCGTAATGCGTTTATGCATTACTGTTGGCAAGTCCGACTGAACCTGGACTTATTAATAGGTTTTTAACCTGTAATTTGTGGACTTGAACCTAAACCTATTATAATTCAGCCGGACTCAATAGGTTCAATTTTTAGTGAAATTTTTAGAAAAAAAATTGTTAAATTTTTGCTTGGATTGCACAAAAATTTAATAGTTTCATATTTTTACACCTATTTTTCAAATTGAATGTGTTTGAAAACGAAAGTACTCCGATGTAAAGTCTGATCTGGGTCATTTACTGCCAATAGACAGGTTTATATAGTTCACAAAAATTGCAATCGTCAAAATTTCAACACTTTTTTGAAAATATTTTCACGGAGAAACTAAAGAAAATGGATCTTTCGGGCTTCCTCCTGTTTCAGTAAAGGTGCACCGTTCTTTTTAGACATTGTGCACCTGTTGCCCACTAACACTCTTTCTGCGCTGTTCCTTTACATTGTACTAACATGTTGTCTTGCTTGGGCGACAAATAAAAATACAAATACAAATATTGATGGACTTGAACCTGAACCTATTGTCCAGGTTTTTTAGAAGATGGACCTGAACCTGGACTTGAAGCTGAAATTTCGTTGTTGGACTTGAACCTGAACTTAATTTTTAACCCCGGACTATCCAACAGTAGATGCATGCAATAGTGTATTCTACATAGTTTTTAACTATGAGACTTTGTAGCTCATGGCTTGATTCGCTTTCTGAGTGATAGTGAACTGCAGGCACGCTGCGGCAGGTCTAGACGACAGAAATATGAGACTGAAACTCACAATGGCGTGCTTCCTTAGCCGGATTCGTTGGCCTAGCTCAGCTGAGTCCGACAGGGTTCAGCTGACAATAGCTCGGCCACACGACTGAAGAACTGTTCGTACGCGTGACAGTAGACCTTCTGGGTCATCACGTGTTTCACTTCGATCTTGTAGTTCAGCATACTGCTGTGGTAAAGCCATACATGTAACAGGGGGGTCTGGGGGGTCTGCGGCATGTTCCCGTTTCCTCCTTTCCCATTTCCTCCTTTCCCGTTTCCTCCTTTCCCATTTCCTCCCTTCCCGTTTCCTCCTTTAGGAGTCCCTTTTCCTCCTTTTTCAGTTTTTTTGCGTTTTAGCAAAATTTAGACTGCTTTAAGGTTTTCTATGATGTAGAATAGCGCCAGGCTTTAGTTCTAACTAGCACACATACGAACGACGTACAGACACAACCAAATCAACATAAAATCAACAAAAGTCTCATATAATTTTGCAGATCGGACTAAGGCTAAGGACAGAGTCTATCTGAATATTTGCGCGGCTCATTACAGTTGTTTCAGCGGTGTTTTTACCATATTTGCTTGCGTTTCCGTTCAATAATTACGAAAAAATATACGTACTCGATACTTGGCAGCATACATGGGCCGGAAAAAATGGGTTGGGGTAGTGAAAATCCGAAAATTTTAGGGTGGACCTGCCGTGGGTGGGGTCTTTTGGGGGGTCGAGCCCAAGTTGGGGGTGGGAAAACCCCCCAGACCATGTATGCATGGCAGTAACGGACCACAGCTTCCCATTGCAACGATTTGAGGTGTTGCAACGCCACCGGATGCGATCCAGTTCCGGGTTTGCTTCAATCTTAAAGTATCGGTAGCCTCGATAATAGACGGCACTTTTGCCACGTTTTGTTTGATAAGAAATTTTAATTGCTCCATAATCGCCTGACACGTTTATGTTGGCGACAAACACAACTCAACAGACAGTCTTACAGACACGGCTAGAGGAGGGTAACCATAGGGGATATACACGCACCACACTGACCTCACTCACACTGCCCACTTGTTTACATTTCTTTTGTTCTTTGTAATTACACTTAGAATCGCCCATCTAATCGCCGTTTGTTGGGCACCTTTTGTTGGGCCGCCGGCCGGCCCCGCTAGGCCCGGAAACAACATGGAAAGCAGATATTAAAGGAGTCTTATATAATGCAATACTAGCAGAGCAGTAACGCGTGGCGCTCTTCTAACATCATAGAAAACCTTACAGCAGCCTGAATTTTGTTAAAACGCAAAAAACTGAAAAAGGAGGAAACGGGACTCTGAAAGGAGGAAACGGGAAAAGAGGAAATGGGAAAGGAGGAACTGGGAAAGGAGGAAACGGGAAAGGAGGAAACGGGCACAAACCGGGTCTGCCCCCCACCCGACTTAGGCCAGACCCCCCAGATGGGGACCCCCCTCCGAGACGATTTCACCGACCCCCCCTCCGATTTTTCTGGCAAGTAAATTTTCGAGCAAATTTTTGCAATTTTTTACACTTTCACACACAAAAATTGCCAAAATCGCCTGCAAAACAGCACTTTTCAGCTGTATTTCAGCCCAAATTAGCGATTTTTGGCGATTTTTAGGCCAAACATTGCGATTTTTTTCGATTTTTGAGCGTTTTTTAGTGCCCACCCCCCTCCCCCAAAATTTTGGCTCAGACCCCCCCCCCGGCCGGCGCCAGCCCCCCCTCCCCCCATCGGCGGATGACCTGTTGCATGTATGGGTAAAGCTTTCTGATAGCTTTTATTTGGCCTGCAAGCAACTGTGCTCAATACGAGTCGAAAGATTAGAATAATATTCAGCACATATGTACGAGCGATTGCATATCGTCTCTCAGATAAAGGTACAATAACAACACAATACATCTAATCAAAAACTATCCATCAAAAGAATTCTTACTGCCTATAACAAGTCGAGTGGCAAAGACTCTCTATTCCAGCCAGAGGTCGAACCCCTTTTTAACTTTCCGACTGTAGCCGAAACCATGGGCGAGGCAGGGCCAGCCTGTGGAATGAAACTTAGCTCCTGCCAGACTGGACTCTTAGGATCGCCGTATTGCTCTATCTGGTATTACTTTTAAGCCTAAACTGGTATTCTAAGTGCTAGAAAACTCACATACAACAACTAACATGCTAGAAAGAAATTCGCTCAAAACCGGTACACATTGCGTGTCTAACCTTCGGATTCAGCCCCTCCAGATACGTCTCCCCGCCGAGGATAGCCTTGAACCGCTCCTTTCCTTTCGCTCCCCAGTCCGCGTGAGTCCGGCGTGAGCTACCATTTCACGTTTAATGATTCTGACCAATTCCAGAAGAACCAGTGTCCCGAATGTATCTATGATATTTCATCAATAAATAACATCAGAGCAAAATGTATCTTCAAAGTTACCAAATTGAGGGCCAAAGCGTCTGTAGTTGTCCCAAAGGCTATTAGCCATTTCACTGATCGTGAACACCGGCTGCATTTTGTATTTGCGTGACCAGCTTTCGTATATCACCAATCCAGTGGTTGGCCTTCGGCGTACTAGTCAATTCAGCCGCACCGCTGTGCTCCTTCACAAATCGGTCTCTATAATGTTTCTTCTTTTTCTGCCTTCCCTTACTGCTGCAAGCCTGCGTCTCCGACCCTTCGCTATCCTCATAAGATGAAATGTCTTCAAGCTACAGTAAACCTCAAACATTGTGATTAATTTGTCAACCCTACGCAGCCCTTAAATATACGCTGTAGAGCAGAACGAAAATACGGAACCTGCCAGGAAGAGAACCTAAAAATATCTATTAAATAAATCTCACAGAACTACATAAATCCTATCTAGACATGCGCGCAGTATATTTGGGTTTAGCTCATACTCTCACAAGAAGCCTAAACACTCGGTACTGGCGTCCTCTAGCAGCGTTAATCTTATCGGTGCTTGCATTGCAAAACGCCAGACACCAGACCGGAAGCTTGCCCTAACAAAGATCACTATAATGTGTAACAGCGCGGTACTGATATTTCACTAAGGGATTCTTATTTTACTATTTACTAAATTTACTACAAATTCAGTCTGTCAGTTTAATTTTAATTTTTGTTTTACTACCAGGCAGCTCCGATTTTACTAATTTTTGTTTTACTAATAATTCTACTCATTCAACTATTATTTTACTACGATAGCTTATTGTCCTATCGTGGATTTTTGAATCAATGATGCCAAGGTATTGTGAATAATTGATGTTGCTCCAAATAGTTGCTAAATTTGATCATGATACGAAGTTCTCCAGAACTATAGACACAAAACTGTGTGAAATTTCACTGACAAAACCGGACCCACACATCTTTTATTGCAAAATTGATCAAGATGTTGGCTGGAATTCACCAAAAACTAGTAAAATAGTAGTAAAATTTACATTTTATAAATGCAAAATGTAAATTTTGCTATTGACAGCCTTTGGTAATTTAATTTAATTTTTACTTTACTATTGGCTCTTAGTTTTACTTTTTACTATTATTCACTACTAGTAAAATACCACTAGTATTACTAATTTTTGTTATATTATACTATAGTAAAATAAAGTACAGCGCGGAGATAGCGCCCTATCATCCAATACAGCCGGCGAGTTGGGGGAGACAAACAAATCGGATAGCACCAGGTTCTAGCTAGGATATTTACTCTGTGTAGCACAGGTTCTAGTTAGAGAAGGAGAAATTTATACAGTAAGTACACAAATAAGTTAGCAAATTTCAGCTAAAAATTCTCGTCTGTCAGTCAGTGAGCGTCCGAAAGTAAGTCCTCGCTCGTAAGCCATCAATTGTCCGAGAAATTGCACGGTCTGGGCTTTAATGAAGTTGGCAGGGGATGGTTGATTGTAAAAATTGTGGTTGCTGGTGGTATGGTGGACGACGGTACTACGGCCGACGATACTACGCAGATGCCTATTGAATCAGATGTTGAGGCGCTGACATCTCTGAAATACAGGTATCAGGTATTCCCCATAAAAAGTTAAGAGCCGTTTTTTATAAAACCCAGGCAGGTGGCGGAACATGAAATTTTCTGACCTATACTTTTTATGTGATGAATCGATAGGTCTTCAGTAGAAAACACCACCACTGCGGTATTTTTTCTCTCCGATACCTCTTGCGGTATTTATGGCCAAAAACGTGATTTTGGACATTTTCGACTCCAGGAATAGTGTACTTGCACCGATTGGGCTCATATTTTCAGCATAGATTATGCTTACCTTGCCGACCGCTCTTGCAAAGTTTGGAGCTGATCGGTTCAGGTGCACATGAATAGCATCGATTTTAAGTGAAATTTCAAAAAGTCGAAAAAAAAATTTTTGGCCACATTCAGGATTTTGCCCATACTTCTAGGGTAGATAGAACTCGTTGTCCTCTACACGATGGTGTTTTCACTTTTTCTGGGCTCGGCCCCGTTTTTGAGTTATTCATGTTTCAATTTTCCAAAAAAATTTGCGGTATCTTTCATAATCGTGCACTGTTCTGATACCCCTGAAGTTACAGTGTCGTGTAGTAGTGCGTTGGACGTAGAATATCGTGAGCTTTCCAGCCATAGAAGCGAAATCGATATACGACCTCTTACACAAGAATGGCGGTGAGCCAAAGTTTCGGTCGAAAATAACCCAATTTCGATCAAGGTTTTTTTTACATGTTTTGACGTCTGCCGCCGGGTTAGTGCGCCAAATCGCATAGCTTCGGGCATCAAACGATAGCTGAGATTCTCGCGATTCCGAAAATGACCTCACTTTTGCGTTTTATATCCATTTGATGCTAGTTAAGCCCTAGTAATGGTCTGCAGTTTGGTAACCGTAAGCCAGACCACTAGGAAAACAGGTAAAATCGGCGAACTAATGTGGCATTTCAATAAAAACTTTGATGCATACCAATCGTAGAGCTACTCTAACGCTCTCGATTGATATATTACATGACCCAGCTAAATATTCTGTCTAATAAAAATGCGCTTAGTCATTCAGTCTTCAATCCTGGTCAGGAGGTCAATCAATCAGGATTCAACCCTGGTCTGTGGGTTTGCCACCCACTGCTAAAGGCCAGTTTCCCAAAAGTGATCCCCAAGACAATTGTTCCTCATACCGATGTGTTCTTCAAAGTACTGTTGCTAAGTAAATTTATTTGAAATTTAATTAAATTATAATTTACTTACCACCTGCCCAGAGAAATATAATTAAATTAAAATTTACTTACGATATCTGAGAGAAATTTAATTTAATTATAATTTACTTACCACATTTAATTAAATTAAGTACATTAAGTATATTTAAAATAGGCCTGATTTTGGCGGCTAACACCTTCAGCTTTACTTCCAACTAAGCAAGGATGCAATAGTCAACAACAGACATGGACAAAGGGAACTAAGGGCGAGGGGGTTTACTCGCCTCAGGGTCTGACGTACCGCCCCTCGGGCTACCGCTACCCCTTCAGGATATTTTCGAAGAATATTATGATAAAAGTATGCCTAGGTTAGGTGTGAATGAGCTCAGACTAGCTTATTTCAACCTATCTAAACAAAAATAACCCAAAAAACCTCAATTCTAACGAAAATCGGACTTTTTGGCTTATCTTCCTCTCAACCGCCATCAGCCGCCGCTAAACCCTCCAGCCAGCCACCTCAGAATTTATCACCCCTCAGCCGAAATGATAGCCTATGTCTGTCAACAGTAATAATGACAGTTCGTCAGAATTAGAACCTCAATCTCAAGTGGCTTTCCAGCCAGTTTCTGCTTCCAGCCACAACAGACAATGCCTTGTGAAACTGAACATATGCTATCGCACAGCAAAACTGGCTGAAAAGTAGTACCTAATATCCACTCTTAGCTTGGCGGATAAATTGGAGTAGTTTGTTTTGTGGGAGATTAAGAGAAACAAGCGCAAAGACGAAAGGCGGTGGGCGGGCGGAAAATTGTACTGTACAGTAAGTATGGCTTGCCATTGAAAGGCATACAACTGTAGATACCGAAAGCAGACACTCACGCAGCACTTGCATGCTGCCAAAAGCTTCAGCAATAGCTAGGCGTGTGTAAGTAAATTAAGTATATTTTAAGTAAATTAAGTAAATTATTTTTGGTAAGTATAATTTACAAATTATAATTATAATTAACTTTCCCTATTTTCGTAGAAATTTAATTTAATTATAATTTACTTACCAAATAATTTACTTGTATTAGTAAATTTCTAAAAAATATAATTAAAATTAAAATTATAATTTACTTAGCAACAGTACTTCAAAGTATCTCTGCTATAGGCAGCTTTTGACGCATTTGCCAATTTGCCATCGCCTGAATGATTTCTGAGCTCTGTTTGGTTCGAACGGGCGGCTAGGCTAGCTATATGTAGTTTAAACTATACCCTGTACGTCCTGCGTGCACTCTGGAGCCACAGCCAAGTGATCAGCCGTTTATGGTCGGCTGTTAGAAAGAATTGCTCCTCTACCTTTTCTAATTTATATAAAATATCTGCCGCCAGTTAAAGCTGAATTTAACGTTCAAATCAAAATTGTGTTCTTGTGGGACTTGATCGCAGCCACCACGATCTATCCTTGTCTAAACATTGTGTTAGTAAAGTCGCCAGCGATGCGTCCAAACAAGCTCATTTGATTCATATAGCCAGCTTCTTCTCCAGTCAATTCGCATTCTGAATCAGCTGATGATCCATGATGTTACTCATATGTACTATCAGCCGGCCGGCCTGGGGATGGGGGAGGAGGTTCTGCCCAGGGCTGTTGGGTCGGTTTTTTTCCTCGGTTTTTTTCGTTTTTTTCCGGAAAAAAACCGGTTTTTTTCCTAGGGGCTCGGAAAAAAACTAAAATGCGGAAAAAAACTCAAGTAAGTTTTTAAAGGAAATAGGCACAATAACTGGTTAAATTCGCTTCCAATGCTTTGAATTTACGTTAATAGAAGCCTTACAAGCATTTCCATGGGATAACTTAGCTGTTTTTCGCAAAAAATATTGGTACCATTTTCAGGCAACTTTTATTATTGTATTTTTGGTGTTTTATAATCAAATTACTACTCTAAAGCATGAAATTAGTGCATTTTGTAATAAGACTCACGCTATTTCGTTGAATTCTGCAATAAAAACCGATTGTTAAAAATTTTTTTCTGTCATATCGGAAAATAACTTTTGGAAAAAAACCGGAAAAAAACAGGAAAAAAACCGGCTTGAGTTTTTTTCCGGAAAACAAACAGCCCTGGTCTGCCCACCCAGATAGGGAGTCCAAAACTTTAAAAAGCTCCACAACGCCCGGAAATGCGTTTTCAGCGCGTTTTATTCAAGAATATGGCTAAAAATCGCAATTTTGAGCATACAAATAACATTTAAGAGCTAAAAGCAAGCTTATAAATTAACAAAAACAGCTTCTAAATACAGCGATTTCTCTTAAATATCAGCAGCGGAAACACCAAATTCGCTTACCAAACGCCTTCTAAGCCAATTTTAAGCTAACAATAGTGATTGCTGAGCTTGTTTGTTAGTACTGGAACCACTTACCAGTACTTCTATCTTGGGGCCGGAGAGGGGCCCTCATTTTTTTCTCCGGGGATGTGAGAGGGTTTCACTTTCTATCTAGGGGTAACCACCAAACCCCCTACTGTAGTACATGTACTGTATGATGTTGCTGTGCAATAAACTCATTAAGTATGTATAAATGTTAGACAGAACTAAATTCGTATTAGACACTATATGTATTTAGCTGGGTCGTGCAAATACAGTAGTGCTTCGTTAAAACGCCCCTCGTTAGATCGTTAGAATTGTTCCCTCGATTATATGGCCAGCTACTTGGTATACCGATTAGTTTGCTTATAAATAAATTGTAAACATAGATTTGCAGTAATTTATGATTTGTTAAAAAGCCACTTTAGGCTTGTCCCGAATAACCATTAACAAGGCACGACTTCATATCAATCGAGAGCGTTAGAGTAGCTCTACGATTGGTATGCATCAAAGTTTTTATTGAAATGCCACATTAGTTCGCCGATTTTACCTGTTTTCCTAG
Organism: Sabatieria punctata; assembly: GCA_030248155.1. Classification (NCBI taxonomy): domain Eukaryota; kingdom Metazoa; phylum Nematoda; class Chromadorea; order Araeolaimida; family Comesomatidae; genus Sabatieria; species Sabatieria punctata. Next base: position 15,362 of record JASANB010005620.1, read on the forward strand.
TGGTCTGGCTTATGGTTACCAAACTACCGACCATTACTAGGGCTTAACTAGCATCAAATGGATGTAAAACGCAAAAGTGAGGTCATTTTCGGAATCGCGAGAATCTCAGCTATCGTTTGATGCCCGAAGCTATGCGATTTGGCGCACCAACCCGGCGGCAGACGTCAAAACATGTAAAAAAACCTTGATCGAAATTGGGTTATTTTCGACCGAAACTTTGGCTCACCGCCATTCTTGTGTAAGAGGTCGTATATCGATTTCGCTTATATGGCTGGAAAGCTCACGATATTCTACGTCCAACGCACTACTACACGACGCTGTAACTTCAGGGGCATCAGAACAGCGCACGATTATAAAAGATACCGCAAATTTTTTTTGGAAAATTGAAACATGAATAACTCAAAAACGGGGCCGAGCCCAGAAAAAGTGAAAACACCAGCGTGTAGAGGACGACGAGTTCTATCTACCCTAGAAGTATGGGCAAAATCCTGAATGTGGCCAAAAAATTTTTTTTCGACTTTTTGAAATTTCACTTAAAATCGATGCTATTCATGTGCACCTGAACCGATCAGCTCCAAACTTTGCAAGAGCGGTCGGCAAGGTAAGCATAATCTATGCTGAAAATATGAGCCCAATCGGTGCAAGTACACTATTCCTGGAGCCGAAAATGTCCAAAATCACGTTTTTGGCCATAAATACCGCAAGAGGTATCGGAGAGCAAAAATACCGCAGTGGTGGTGTTTTCTACTAAAGACCTATCGATTCATCACATAAAAAGTATAGGTCAGAAAATTTCATGTTCCGCCCTTATAAGGGGACCTGCCCGGTTTTTATAAAATGTGGCTCTTAAGAGCCATTTTTTATAAGACCCAGCGGCCTGTTTCACCAATTTACATTATATTAAATTACATTACATTACATTATACAATAATTATCGGTTTTGTTTATTGGATAAATTCAAACACAACTATACAGGACAGCAAAATGCGAAACAACTGTTTCGTTCTATATGCAACCTACACAATATACAGGGTGTGTCAAAAAAAAAACAACCCAGCAGAGTTTTTGCTGTAGCAACCGCAAATCTCAACCGATTTGAATGAATCCTGCTTTAAATGAAAGACGAATAAATTCTTGAAAGCCTGGTGAAGGCCCTATTAAGATACGATGCTTAGTTCCTGAGATATTTTCCTTCAAACTCAAAACAGAGATTTTCGCAGTGAACAAGAGGGATTCCGTTGCATTTCACAACAAAACGGATTCCTACTGCTGAGGGGCAACAAGACTTTTACAAATGAAGTAACCAAGCATGTGTGGCACCAGAAAAACCTCGTTACGTTAGCCCTGAGCAGTAGGAATCGGTTTTATTATGAAGTGCAACAGAATAATAAAAATCGCTCTTGTTCAGAGCCAAAATCTGCTTTGATTTTGAGTGCAAATATCTCAGGAACTAAGCATCGTATCTTAATAAAAGCTTCACCAATCTTTCAAGAATTAATTTATCTTTCATATAAAGTCGGACTCACTGAAATCGGTTGAGATTTGCGGCTGCTACAGTAAAAAAATCTGCTGGGTTGTTTTAATCTCTGTTGTTCACTGCCAAAACCTCTGTTTTGATTTTTAAAGCAATTATCTCAGGAACTAAGCAACGCATCTTAATAAAAGCTACACCAGTCGTTCAAGAATTTATTTATCTTTCATTTAAAGCAGGATTCATTCAAATCGGTTGAGATTTGCGGTTGCTACAGCAAAAAATCTGCTGGGTTGTTTTTTTTTTACGCACCCTGTATATATGACATAAACTTTATTCAGTTTCTTTCAGATCGAGAAGCGGTCACAACCAAAATCAATGTGAGACGACTGCCTCGCGCTAATGTATGCTTTCTATCACTCCTAGGCACAGGAGGTTTCTTCAATTCTAGAGAACACAGAGTCATACACAATGGGGAGTCCCAGACACTCGGCCAGATAGGCAATGATGTGTGTGGCTCCTTTCTTGTTTACGTCAACCCGATTGGGTTCAAACTTATCAACATCTAGAAAAGAACTCTGGAAAGTGAGCCATGGTCATGGCGGGACTGGCACTCGTGATAGACAGGTTTTCCATTTCCGCCCAGATAATCGAAGAGGTGACGGGCAGAGCAAGGTATATCTGCGCGAGATGCGCTTTCAACTGGTAGACACTACCGTCAGAGAAAGAGAAGAATTTCTGCATTCTCGAGTTACTGATGTTCCGCAGAGGCTCCATAGTACACTCGTCCCAAAAAACCACCGTTTCAGACGAAAAAACGGCTGCAAAGTAATTCGCAGATTATAGTACCGAAACAACTCTAACTGCATTCCGTAGAGGTTTTCGCCTTGCGACTGCAAGGCCTCCGTCAATTTGTCCTGCGGGAAACCGATGCCCAAGACCTTATCCTTGCGAGTGCAAAGAGTAGGCAGGGAGCCAGACTGTTCGAAAGCGCTCCTCACCACCGTCGTGCATTTGTCTGCCAACACGTGCAGACTCCGGATCAACGACTGCTGATCATAACGGGACACATCATCGAATTTAGAACGTTTACCGTACTTTCCATGGTGGTCCTCCTACTCGTACCTACTACCGATGCGGACAAATCGGACACCTGTCCTTTCAGTGCTCCCAATGCGGCGGTGGTGGCGGCGTCTCGGATTATGGTTGATAGGCATACCCTCCGGAGTCAATGTGGAGTGGACTATAAATACGGCCCCAGGTCGACCCTGGCTAGTCCCCAAATGGTAACACCTGTCCCGGGCACGCAGCTTGTTCCTGTTAGCTGTTGCGTTTGTTGGGTTCGGACTCAAGCCTCTGGTTTCACGCCTGCCTCCTGGATTATCTTGCTGCTGGAAATCAGTTGGAACTGAACTGAATCTAGTGTCGAAGATGGGTCGGCCGCCTGATTTTCCAAGCTTAAGAGGAAGAAGCCGTCAATTGTTCCTGGGTAGATACAACAACAACAATGGTCGATAGGCTCTAGTGCCCAGGCTCATTGAGACAGCGAGATGACTCGAGTGGAGCGGAGAGAGTTGGACAGCGTAGTCGCAGCAAGAGCAAGAGCAAACACTGGAAAAAGTCCGAGTCGCCCCCGTACTACCAGCTAACCAGCGTGCACGTAATGATTGGCGACTACAATGTTAACCGGGTCTCCAAGATGGGTAAGGTGCGCTCGATCCAGTTAGAAGCGTTTAGTGGTTTCACTGCCGAAACGTATTCTACAGGAGGCTCTCTACAAGGTCAAGTGGTCCATCAATTTGGTAGTCCTCTTTTGTGGCATCAACGATATCTCACGGGGGGCATCGGGACAGTGTTTCTAATTCGACCAAGAAGATAATAGAGCTGCTGAATAACAAGTACAACTATCAGAACAATTTTGTGCTGATCACATGACAAATAATTCCTCTTGAGGAAAACAACTATCATATCGGCCATGACGCCGCGAATTTCTATCCGAACGTTTTGCTCAACCACGGATTCACAATCCGGTTTAACGCGCATCAAAAAGGCAAGAAGCGCCGAGAGTTGATGGCAGAAAAGAAACAGGAACAGAGAGAGCATGAGATGGACTCGCAGTAGTAGCTGCTCTCTTTTTCTTTTTTGTCTCGTAAATTTACATGTATGTTTTGTCTACTTTCTTATTTGGTGTTCGTTTTTGTGCACTTTCCATACGTATCCGCGATACGCGACTAGCTCGTCAGTTGGTTTTCGTCCCACGGATGAGTAAACTTACGAGTTTTTGGGAACGGTAAATCCACCGATTTGGAAATCCCCTAAAATCCTGAAATATCGAAAAAATAATGGATTATACAAATTTGGATCCTAACTGATATTATTAGCTAATACGGTGATCTGGTGGTGATCACACACACTTCACTTCAATTAAAGAAATAACCTACTTTTGGGAAAGCCGTCAGCAATTCCGCGATTGCTTTCATGAAAATTTGGCCTTTCGAGACGTTCTCTGGATTATAAGTGTTGCGCCCCATTCGGAAGCATGTTGAGCCCCAACTTTTCAACAAATCCGTGATGGAAGAAGTAATTTTGTGTACATTTGAAGATTTGAACAAATTTCTTTGAAAACGTTTGACATTTCGTCAAGATCCGCTGCGGAGCCGACCTCCTGGCCTTTTCCGTCCTGGCTGGAATTCAGAGAGTTCAGCGGCTGGTGACTTCTCCCAACTCAGGCTCGTACTGGAATGGTTCAGTAGGCATGACTTTTTGTACCTACTGCAGCAAAATGTCCTACAAAGGACGCAGCTGTTTAAAATGATAGGACCCTTTTTCTGCGAGGAGTTATGCGCGGCTACGTTACATACAAAACGCAGCAGCTATGCAGTGCACTGAGCGTATTATCAGCTCGTGTCTGAGCGTGACGAGCAAAAATAGGCGACGCACTTTCGCAGAACGCGGCTGCTACGTATGGCGCCTTGTGCTGGCAATCCCTAATCCTTCAATCAGAGTGCCTAGCCAAGCTGAGCTCAGAATACTAAAGGAAACTGTATCACTCGTTTTCACACAGGTATGGCAGGCTGGCAACCCTATGAATGCAGATTATTGTTTTGCAGCCATACCGCAAGAAAAATCTTTTGCTGTTGACTTGTATCATAGCGTTAGATCTGGTGGTTCGAAAGCTCAGGAGTGCAAATGTTGCAAGGTATGTATCATGCGAATAGAGCTCGTGCTTGCTAACAATATCGACAATAACATGTAGAACGACAGAATTATTTCAGGCAGCGTTCATTTTGGAGCCGACGCCTCCGGAAGACATGTGCATCACGCATTTTGAGCGGTTGGCAGTGCCTTGCTTGGCGGTCAACACAGATACCAGTCAAAGGAGACAAAGTTCCTAATTCATACCCGTTATGACTGCGTTATGTTGCAGCGCTACCCCTATTTTCGATGTGACCTGTTGGTAGTGACGCGTAGGAATGTGTCTTGCCGATATTTCGAATTTCGATACCGTAAAACGTTTAAAGAAGCAGCTATATTTACCGTTAACTCAACGTCACTTCGGTCACGTCCAATAAGTTTCTGGCACTCACGACCAAATGTTCTCTATCTCTGCGCAAGTGGTCTAACACAGTCTGACACTGAGGATGGCGAAGCGACAGTCGTTGGTTACCTGATCTTCTTGGTCCAAGACAAAGCTTTTAAGGAGTATGGTATTTTTTAACTGATTCAAATTAAATTACATGCCAAACTCACTTGACGGAACATGACTGGATTAACGGCTTACGGCCTTTGGCTGCCGCGCGAACGGCAGCTCTCTCTTTCTGCTCTCACTGAGTGTGTAAACCGGTTCGTTGTTGTGCATAGCGTGCACTATACGATTTGCTTCTCTCTTAAAAATATTATTTTGATGTTCTCCGTATCTGTCAAGCATCGAAACCGATTCCGATGGCCTTAGTTTCGTTGATTCTTCATCTAAACGTCAATTTAATTTCTCGCCTGACTTGTCGCAGGCAGTGAAGAAGTCCAAAATGCATAGTATTGCCTGTGAAGTGTGCCAAAAGGAGAATGGCGAGACGTATCGTCAATGAAATGTATATACCTTCGGCTATTCGAACAGTTTTTCTGTTTTTCTTGTTCCAACGGCCAACTACTCTCCAACGCTCGCACTTCGGAGAGCTAAAACAAAGGCCTCTAATTGTCAATCTGTTACTTTGATTCAGCAGTCACTTGTTTCATCGTAAACGTAGATTTTTTGGAAGAGAAAGACTCTGACTCTGAAAGAGTAGGGTATTACAGTCGGACAGACAACAGCCCACAACACCTATTTTACCGATTTAATTGACCGGTCAATTTAACAAGGCAAGCAGGCCCATAAAAGTGCGTAAACATGCAGTAGAAAAGGGCCGAATGAAGAGAAAGCACTCGAAACAATTCTGGCGCAACAAATCTGGCGCTGTATAGACCGCCAACAAATCTGGCGCTGTATAGAATATGGGCTGCAGTAAGATTCCGGAATTTGTGCGTTCCAAGGCGACTGGTAAAAATAGCGCACAAAAGCTCAAAATGACGGCGAAATAGATTCAGCAACAGAAAACCGCCAGGCCAAGGCGTCTAAAGCTCATGGTATTCAAAACTCAAATTCTCCCCCAAAAGACCGGTAAAATCCAGCAATGGCGCAATACCGGTGGTTAAGGTCCTAGGCCAGTAAATGGCAGACTAGGAAGAAACAGTTAGTAGTGGCCAGTTGTGGCCAGAAAGAACTACAAGTATCGCCAGTAAGAATGGTAAACTGCGTTAAGAAATGGGGAGGCGCAGCACGCAGAGTGCAGTGGAGTTGCCAGTAGTGGCGACTCCCGTCGGGGATGCCAACATGTGACGTTCAGAAATAGACTTCTTGGTATAATACAGTTTATTGGAGAGGCAACGGAGCGCTACATAGACTGGACTGACTAGATAGGAGAGGAGCTCGTCTTATAAAGGCTAAAGGATAGAGACCAGCTGCGTGGGCCAAGTAAGAAGAGGTTTTAGGTAGAGAAAGGCCACTGCCCACTAGAAGCTTTTAAGACTTTTTACATTGCAGCGACTGATTTATGCAGAGAAAAGATTGACGGTGTTTGCATAATGAAATCACACATTTAAGTAAGTAAAGTTTATTCTTAGACATGGACGTCTAATGGAACAGAGAAGTACAAAGTAACGATAAGAGCAATATAAGTCAAGGAAAGGTATTGAGTTACCCATATAATAGAATAGCTGTTTTATAACCCAAGCCTATAACATGGTACATTTACATGACCCATTTCGTACACAGCCAGTTTGCCACATGTGAAAAATTCAAAAACAAATGCGGATTATTATAGTTTCGCTTCGCTCTCAAACGTCTTCCCAAACAACATTGATTTTTGAAAACTGGGAGGCAGTCGTTTGATGATAAGCATATACAGTTAGAACAAATACCGTGTTTATTCCAATAAGCCAACCAATCCAATAAGCCACGTGTCACATGAGGTTTGAAATAAATAATCCGCGCCGTCCATTAAGCCGCGCACCCGCTTATTAGAAACCAGCCTGTCTTATGAAAAAGCAGTCAACCAGAGCTAATCTGCTCTCAAACAGCCTTGTAGGCATGAAACAAGCATAAAACTATAAGACGACTAATTTTTTCAGAGTTTATCTACAGAAGTTTTAGTGAAAATATTTCCCCAACCAAACCTACGGTTTTGACATTTTTTGATACCCAAAATCAAGGTGAAATAAATAAGACGTTTATTAAGCGACGCGGCTCCGATATAAATAAGCCGCAGCAGCTTAAGTTAGTAAAGGTGGCACGGCACGTATTATCAGAGAGCAAAAGTGTAAAGGCAGTTCAGTGCTGGAGGAATGAGAGGGTGTTCAGAGGGTGGTCGGTTTAAATGCTAGCACTACCATTATGATTAGGGTGTGGTGCCTTTTTACTGCTGCACTCCAAGCAACCCCAGTCACATATGGTTTGTGATAGCTCTGTACAAAGTTATGGGTTAAGATTCATGGTTGCAAAAGTAAAAAATCTGCTGGGTTGTGTTTATCACTCTTGTTCACTGCCAAAATCTCTGTTTTGACTTTGAGGGCAAATATCTCAGGAACTAAGCAGGCTATCTAAATAAGCGATTCATCAGTCTTTCAAGAATTTATTTATCTTTTATTTAAAAAAAGATTCATTCAAATCGGTTGCGATTTGCGGTTGCTACAGCGAAAAATCTGCTGGGTTGTTTTTTTTTGGCACACCCTGTACATACACTGTACGTTAGCTAGTTAGTGATACATAGAAACGTTGTCTTAGAGTCAGACAGTAAGTCTTTTAAATTTTGAAAATAACAAATTGGAGTATAACGGTCTGGCTCGAAGACTACGTACTGTACGTACAACACTAATTCTGCCCTAGCAGAATTAACAGCGCGCCTGGGTTTGTAACTGTCGCCATTTGACGCTCTGTCATCCAAACTAAAGTAATGATTTTTTCTGCGCATACCAAACTCAACATTTTATTTGCAGTACTAACATGGTAAGAGCAAAGCAAACCGAAGAAAGAAATAAGCGAAAAATTGTTCCATAAGCTAATGGCGGATGTTCTAAAAGAAATTTTTGCATCTGGCAAAAGCCTCATTACGTTTGAAGCCGATGCTGTAGGGCTAGTATAGAAGGTGACACCCTAGACCGCATCCTGGTTTACGCTGATAAAATATTTTCTATTATCGAAAACGGCGAAAACCAGAACCAGAATATGTTTCCAACTCGCGTATAGTAGCGGGATCAACTGGTTTATCTTGTTTCAAATCCAGATTTCATCAGCAAACATTTCTTTCACACCACATACACTCTGGCTGCTCGGTGTGGTGGAAACGTTTTTCGTTTCTACAGCTGTTGATACCAACGCGGGGCGTCGAGCGGCTATTTTTGGAGCTATTTGTTTGGCTTTTTTACAGGTGGTGGTTGTTGTTCTGTCGGCATACGAACCTAAAGTTAGTTAGTACATACTGTGTGCTTCCCTATATTTTATCATCTACGTACCTTTTTGCCAACCAAATCTTCCTTTTTTCTTTTTTCATCGTCTGACTCGGATGAAGAACTCAAGCTGACCCTTTTTTCCACCCAACTGAAATTATAAATTATACGCAGACTGAAGGAATGCGTGATTTCGGAGGAGTGTTTGTGTCATTGAGCTATCGTGTGGTTGTGCGTGTGCGAGTGCTTGTGTTTTGTGCGTGTGTTGACTACTCGATAAATCCTCTCTTTCGTATTAATATACAGTATTAGCTCCAACTGATTCAACAACTTCTTTTACTTTGAAAAAAGGGCCCAGATGTTTTTGCTTTTTTTGTTCTTGACCAGTTTTTTAGCATACATAGTGGCCTACAAATAAATGTAAGTGTAGCATGTAGATAGCGTCTATTCAGGCAGTTAAGCCTTCTTTCATGAGCTGTGGTATTTTGGCGAAAACATAGTATAACTCTATTATAACTTATAAATGAAAATCATACCGTTTATCTTTTTAATATTGTCATAACAATGATCGCTTTTTTCCATGCTTTTTAGATCCGTCAAAAGCGTATTCAGATGCACCACCTCTTTTTTGCCAAGTTTGTAGTAGTACTGGCTTCCGTTGAACAATTATGGCACGATGTCTCGCCCCTTTTTCAATTTTTGCTGTGGTGACATCTGCAAAAATAGAAGAACGTCTGGTCACTGTCAGTAAGTTTTCAGAATATTTTCCCCTGTGCTGCACTAACTTAGTGTAGATTAGAACAACAACACCAACTCACTTTTGCTACATTGGCGGCAGGTGCCATTGCAGACAGTAATACTAAGAACGGCTGCAAATCGTATGTAGAACAGCTGGACGAACGTTTGGCCAACCTTGATTTGATTTTGATCGAGATGAAACGGCTGAATACGTTCTACGCTTATATCCAACACCTGGTGGCATAGGAGATTGATGGAAAACTGGTTTTCCAGTTGGCCGATAATTTGGCGGCAGGTACAGTGGACCGCTTCTAAAGTTAGGAGGCCAAGGTTGCCATAATCTCCTTGATGACCGCATGATAATGGCGCTGGTAGTTATTGTGCTGGGGCGGGGGAAAAATAGATATTTTCTTGTATTCATTTATAAATTTGTACTCTCTGAAAACAATCTGTAATATTTTATATTACAGATAAACTGTTATGGTTGATATGACAGATTTGATCTGTTGCATATAAAAGTTTTTCATATCTTTCTGTTCTGTTTGAAAGATAATTTAGTGGATCTGTAATACCAGGACCGCTTACAGATATCCTATAGCAGGGTGTTACAGAAAATCTGTAAAAAGTAATTACAGAATTGCATGATACTTTATATTACAGATTTTCAGCAATTTACCACGGTTCTCTAACTTCTCTTCATAACTCAAATTGAAATGGATAAAATTCTACAGTGTACTACTTAGTGCTGTATGAACAAGCAATCATTGTGTCGTTTATCCAGTTTTCTACTATACGGCGGGAATCTATCGGAAGCCCTGTTCATTTGAATTGTTTGTTTACGGTTTTCGACGCGAATTTGTTGAGTAGATAGATACTGTAGTGTCATTTTACCGTCCGACTGGTATGCTCAAAGTTGCGTCAATTAGTATATCACTTTGGTAGGGTGGCTGATCTGTTTAACTTGAGCGTAACCACAGGTTTAAAGCTCGATTAGAGCATGAACTAATGCTTAAATTAAATCCTCATTCTAAACCTGAGCCCAATACTACGCACAAGCGTAAATATATATCGGTAATTGCGATGTGGGGGGTTCTGTCCGAGTACAAAATTTTCGGCAGCTTTTTCACCAAGGGCCGTAAGCAGGTACCGCGTTACGGTAGTTACTTGATTTTCAGGAACAATTACAGGGCTTCCGATAGAATCCCGCCGTTCAGAAATCTTGTTCTACTAGAAAGCAGTTCGCTATCTTTCTTCTTTACTGATTAATTTTTCCTTCTCTTTCTCTGCATGTTTACGTGTTTCCAACGTAGGCGGGAGTTCCGTCAAAACTGTTAGCAGGCCAGTATTTTTATGCGAATGGGTGCTGCTTAATTAGTTGTCGAATTACTGCATTATCAGACATTCAAAACTTCTCGACTTCCATCCGGTCGATTATTACGTACGGTATAGGTTCGATTCAGCCCAGTCTTTTTGTTAGCCGACACTGTGCCTTTTCTCCGTTGAATAAGGGCCCACCTTCTCAGGAAAAAACACGCATTCCAATGCTTGTTGACGATTTTCGGCGCCACCCAGAGCGTTGCCTGCCTTTATGACTCATTCTGACTGCCTGCTTGCGTAAAGCTGCCATCTGTTATTTGAAGCAACTGCCTACCTCAAATGCGCGTGCGTTCCGATCTGCTCTCGCTCGCAACCTTGGTCATTTGCTGTCCTGTCTGAACCTCCAAAAAGAGTCTACTAGAAGGCAATCGAAGGGAACAGGACTTCGGTCTACCATTTGTTTGATAAATATCATACTGAACGTGGTGGACTTGTCCAATTTTCTGTTCCAGACTTCACAAAATCCAAGCTTGTGGGAATCGCCAGAATTTCAGTATATAAATTTTCAAAATAGAACAGAAACAGCCAGTGGTTGGTAATCATGGAGAAATTCTGTAATATTTTTGACAGAATTTCACAACTATAGCACAGATTGTTTTAAGAGAGTATTTGTATTGATGACTCAAACCAAGGCCCACTCAGATCACACCGTAATCCGTTAATTGGTGAAAACATATTTAGAGATGAACTGGTGCGCTCAAATAGCAAGACATCAGAAAAGGCAGTACAGCAACCTGCATACAGTGAGGATGACACTAAAAGTAGTACAGAAACTCTACTGCGATCAATTCGATGTGATGACTATCGAGCATACATGTAGCTGGGTTTTCGGCTGGGGGGGGAATTTTTCTGATAAAAAAATAGGGTTTCAGGGCTATGCCCAAAGGGGGTTTCAGCGACCCTTTTTTGGTGTCCAAAAGTGGGTTTCAGCGACCTTTTTTGGGCTCAAAACAGGGTTTTGAGGACTAAAAATGGGGTAAAAATCCTGTCTGAAGTGCAAAAATTCCGTTTAAAACCCTATTTTTGCTGTAAAACGTGGAAAAAACCTTATTTTTAACTTAAAATGTGCAAAAAAAGCTAATTTTGCTTTAAAACGTGCAAAAAAACCCATTTTATTCGACATAATACAGTTAAAATGCATTTCTGGAACCTTCTTTAGAGATTTTTAAACCCAAATTAGGGTTCCGGAACCCTATTTTGGGCCTCCAGAAACCCAAATTAGGGTTCTAGAACCCTATTTAGGGTTTCAGTAACCCAAATTAGGGTTCCGGAACCCTATTTTGGGCCTCCAGAAACCCAAATTAGGGTTCTAGAACCCTATTTAGGGTTTCAGTAACCCAAATTAGGGTTCCGGAACCCTATTTCGGCCCTCCAGAAACCCAAATTAGGGTTCTGGAACTACAAAGTACTACACCAGATACTAGTTACAGGTAAACTTCTGCATTGATACAAAATCGAACCAAACGCTTCATGCTTTTATTGCAAGTCATATATGGATGATATTAGCCACGCCCTTTTAGAATGTCCTCTTATTTCTCGTTTGTGAGCCCAAATCGCACAAACATTTCAGCACATAGAATATCAAGATGTAGACATCTCGCCATTGGCCATTCTACTAGGTTACTCAAAGAAGCCAAATACAGAAAAATGGATGAGATTTGCGTTAATTGCCAAACACATTATGTATGCTTGTTGCAGTACAAAAAGTGTGCTTTCAGTGCAGTCATTTATGACAAGACTTACTGCAAAATTTTCCGTTGCCAAGTGTGTTCATGACCAGAAGCAAGAGCACAACAAGTACAGACATCAACCATATGAATTTGTAAAATGGATAGCTATCTGAATTGATGTACCCCTCCCCATATTGTGATTTCAATGTGTTGTCTGTTTATTGATGTACATATCTGTGTGTCTCAAATTACTTCTGTATTAACCTTTCAATAATAATAAAAAATGTTAAAAAAGACTGAAAATCAGTTCATTGTGAACCAGCCAGCGTCGTAAAAACATACTACAGCATTGGTTTAGTGTACTTAATGAAATTGGCAAAAGAGTCAGTGGTGAATCCAAGTGCTTACGTAGCTCAGATCTGTCGGAATGCCCGCTTGTTTAGAAATAAGTAGCAGTTTGATAATTCATTTAGATTATTTACTTCGCAGTTATATTGATTTAATATACAGGGTGTGTCAAAAAAACAACCCAGCAGATTTTTTGCTGTAGCAACCGCAAATCTCAACCGATTTGAATGAATCCTGCTTTAAATGAAAGATAAATAAATTCTTGAACGACTGGTGTAGCTCTTATTAAGATGCGTTGCTTAGTTCCTGAGATAATTGCTTTCAAAATCAAAACAGAGGTTTTCGCAGTGCACAACAGAGATTAAAACAACCCAGCAGATTTTTTACTGTAGCAGCTGCAAATCTCAACCGATTTCAGTGAGTCCTATTTTATATGAAAGATAAATTAATTCTTTCAAGAATTTATTTATCTTTCATTTAAAGCAAGATTCATTCAAATCGGTTGAGATTTGCGGTTGCTACAGCAAAAACTCTGCTGGGTTGTTTTTTTTTTTGACACACCCTGTAGAATGGAACCCAACCCAACTAAGCCTAATCCGGGTTATATGGTGTCAACTGCAAAATTGATGAACGCTATTAGCGGGTAAGTTGGGTATGATGGGAGGCCGTACGAATTGCAGTGCATTTAACGAAAGGATATTGACGTTTACATAATAACGTTACACATTATGTTCATCATTCTTGGTATAGAATTGTTCTTAACAAGGTATTCGTATATACCACCAACTACCGACGATAATTCTGTAACAGGATAGGGCTTGTCCAATACAACTTGACACACACGATTTAACCAAGGATGCAGATGATACAGGATGTGGGTACTTATCGGTACCAAAGTTTGTTAACTGTAATTATGCAGTCAACTTTTCCGCCGCCATCTTGAATTCCGATTTACCAGTTTGTGTTGCACAGACAAACACCTATTATAATTGAGGCATTAGATGGTTAATGCATCTATTATCTAAAACTATAAAACTTACTGTGCTTTTTGCATAGCTGTCATGAACATGACACTGGTAAAAAACAACATCTTTTATTAGCATTGAAACGTCGAACTGATGATCCGTTAACCATTTTAGTAATTCAGACAGCTCAGACGTCGGTTCTGTTTGAACTTATTCTTGCATCATTTCCGTACTTTTCAGAAAACAATAATCGTGTAAGGCGACCGCGCGCAACACTCCTTGTTTGATGTGCAACAAATTTCATCAGCTTGCATAGAGCATGGCAATACTGAATACTCATGTCATGGCGTGTTCGATACGGTCGGTTTCGAGCATCTGGGCCAGCTTTCGTATGATGAACAGCTCATAGCTGTCTGTAAAATAATAATGAAAAATCGTGATAAAACAAAAAAAAAGTAACAAATCATACCAAAGACTCACTCTCATAGCATACATTTTCCCTCTATTTACTACTCTGTCTGACCTAAAACACATTGTCCTGACCCAGAACAGATAAGTTTGTTTGTTTAAATTTATTGTACAGAGTACAACACGATAAGACGCGTACACAAGGTACTTTTCAATGTCCTACCGCTGACTAGATTAACTACCGCCTTCTCACTCTCTCGCTCTGTTTTCTTTGCTATGTTAGTTATTCCTCTTCTTGCTGTGTACGCTGCTATTAATTGGAGTCATTGCTGCCACAAGAAAATTCTAATTAAAACGCTTCTCCAATTGTCCATCCCTGTCTGAAACTGTCGATCGCCCATAGCCTCTGAACATAATGAAGATATTTATGCGCAAGTTCCGGGGTTGCGATTAGGAATGGACCGGTACAAAAATACCGCATACCATATACTAGCATTTTCGATACTGTATAATACCGTATCATACCATATAACCAAAAATACCGTATAATACCATATAATACCGTATACTGGGCCCATCCCTAGTGGCGATCTATGCATATGGAAACATACCTGTAACAGGGGGTCCGGGGGGTCTGCCCCCACGCGACTTAGGGCAGACCCCCTGGTTGGGACCCCCAGACGATTTTCCCAACCCCCTCTGAAAAATCGGCCAGGGGTCCCAACCAGGGAGTCTGCCCGGTGAGGGGGTAAACCCCCCCGGCCCATGTATGATTTGTAGCAAGGTCGGTTCAGGGATGCCTACCATACCAAAATTGCCATGCCCAACAATAAACTCAGATAAGTCAGGGGTGTGGGTGGGGTTTACCCGTCCCCTCAATTTCTCAAACTAAAGTACCGTATAGTTACCTATTTCGAAGCCGGCAACTAAATGATGAAGCAGAGAAAATCCTACCTGACGAACAATAAACTCAGATAGGCCAGGGGTGTGGGGTTTACCCATCCCCACAATTTCTCAAACTAAAATACCGTATACGTAGTTACCTATTTCGAAGCCGGCAACTAAATGATGAAGCAGAGAAAATCCTACCTGCCCAACAATAAACTCAGATAGGCCAGGGGGTGTGGGGTTTACCTGTCCCCACAATTTCTCAAACTAAAATACCGTATAGTTACCTATTTCGAAGCCGGCAACTAAATGATGAAGCAGAGAAAATCCTACCTGCCCAACAATAAACTCAGATAGGCCAGGGGGTGTGGGGTTTATCCGTCCGCACAATTTCTCAAACTAAAATAGCGTATAGTTACTTATTTCAAAGCCGGCAACTAAATGATGAAGCAGAGAAAATCCTACCTGCCCAACAATAAACTCAGATAGGCCAGGGAGGTGTGGGGTTTACCCGTCCCCACAATTTCTCAAACTAAAATACCGTATACGTAGTTACCTATTTCGAAGCCGGAAACTAAATGATGAAGCAGAGAAAATGCTACCTGCCCAACAATAAACTCAGATAGGCCAGAGAGGTGTGGGGTTTACCCGTCCCCACAATTTCTCAAACTAAAATACCGTATACGTAGTTACCTATTTCGAAGCCGGCAACTAAATGATGAAGCAGAGAAAATCCTACCTGCCCAACAATAAACTCAGATAAGCCAGGGGGTGTGGGGTTTACCCGTCCCCACAATTTCTCAAACCAAAATACCATATAGTTACCTATTTCGAAGCCGGTAACTAAATTGAGGGTTGAGGGGTAGGTCAGAGTAGTGCCATGCCAAATTACGAAATTTTCAAAAGTTAAGTTAGACAAGGAAACTTGATGGACCGGGACCTGGCTGGATTTAGGGCCAGCCGGTCCCCGTTTAATGATGGTGAAGCAAGCATGCCTCATCCGAGCGGCCCGCAGCGGCGGCCCGTGATGTGTCTGGACATACATAAAATGCTATGTTAGTCAGTTGACCGCCTCTCTCTGTGTTGTGTTGTGTTAGTGTGCGGTTGGACTATTAGTAGTGCGTGTGTGTGATACTAGTTTGTTGTTCGGACGTTGGTTTACTGCAAGAGTAAACAAACTGTTGCTGCTCCACAACTGCACCGCAGACATCCGGTAGGACAGAGTTGGTAATCGGAAGTGCAACAACAACACCCGAAACACAACAGTGGCGACTTTGGTTTGGATTCGAGCCACACGCGCCAGCCACCACCAAGTGCTCAAGTGGACACCTGCGTGCAGACGGTACCGACTGGAACTGCAGACATCGCTGTCGTATCGGTGTGGACCAGGGTCGCACGTGCTGTACCAGAGTGATCCATCGAGACTGACAGACAACAGCGCTACCTACTAAGATGACACAGCCGGGAACCAGCAAACTCTACCTGCCAGCGCCAGATCGCTACTGGACACATACAGGAGAACAACCCGTGCTGTCATGGCCATTGTGGGAGCGGCTGTTCAGCTCATTCGTTGCCAGCGTGGACGCAACTCGACCTGCGGAGGGCAAGCTCACAGACAAGGAGAAGAAGGAGTTCCTGATCTCATACATTGGAGCTGCGGCATTGTCACAATTGGCGAGCCAGAAAGAGTTCAGCAATGAGGTTACCTCCTATGCAGATCTGCTAGCGGCTGCCAGACGTGTATTTCATCGCCCCACCAATGCAGTCAGAGCTCACTTCGATTTTCTGCAGAGGTCGCAACACTCTGGTGAACCAATCGCTGACTATGTGAGGGAGCTACGCCTGCTGATCCAGAAGTGCAGTTTCCCAGTCACAGAAGGTGTCATCACAGAGGCGGACCTGACAGAATACTTGCTGGCCATACAGTTGGTCAAGGGAATGAGCTGCCGCGAGACACAGGAGAAGTTGCTGGCTGAGAGACAAGTCAATCTCGACAGATTTGCCGACATCGCACAAGCAGATGAGACGGCGCGCCAAGATGCTGCCAAACTGACGGGAGGTCTACCTGGGCAGATCGGAGCGGCCAGTCAGGACCGGAATCAATGCAGAGGACTGAAGGGGCAGAGAGGAGGCCAGCAGCGCCGTTCCCAGCCCGCCATGCCTGTAAGCAATTCCGAGTCCAACACAGAGAAGTCAGACGCAGAAGAAGTCTGCACAGCCTGTGGCAGATATGGTCACAGAGAGAACGCCAGATCGTGCAGAGCGAAGGGACGGGAGTGCCGCAACTGCAAGAGAGTTGGTCACTTCGCTGAGATGTGCAGATCAGGGCCAACCAGTTACAAGAATCGAGCAATTCGCGTTGGGGTAGCAGCCAAAGAAGAGCGCACCGCCAATCGATGTCTACAACAGTCAGTATGCTGCCAAGTGCTGATCAAGTCACACAAGGACCGCAAGGGTCAGGTGGTACCGATGTTGGTAGACACAGGCTCAGATATAACTGGAATCACGGAGTCAGAGCGGCGCGGGAGCTTCAGAGAGACAGCTGTCAAGCCAGCCAAGCGACTCGTGAACTTTGACAATTCACACATTGCCACCGCCGGACAATTCAGGGCACAGTTATCGTTACAAGGACGATCAGTGACAATGCCAGTTTACGTGTTCGCGGATTCGTGCAAGAACACACTGGGCATGGATGCGCTACGTGCACTGGGAAGAGTGCGTATTGATGTGGATTCAAACGGCACCATGATCCAGAAGGGCCCCAGATGCGCAACTGTGCAAGACACTGAACCGAGGGCAACCAGTCAAGTGCAGCCACGACAACAGAAGTGCCGCAGAGCCCAAAACTCTCACCAGTCATGCCCCAAAGAGGAGAAAGGGAAGGGAGATTTGGAGAAGGCAAGTGGGACTGCCGCAGACAGTGAGAAACCGCGCAAAGATAACACCAACTCGGGCAAACTAAAGGATAAAAAGCAAACAAAATGCATCGAAATGAAAATTAAACGTGCCGATAACAAGTACCGACGGAAAACAATCGTATTTAACGCAGTTAGCATCACTAGCCATAAAATAGGTCCGGAGGGGTCGGGGTGAAAATTTTGGAAGAATCAACCAATTTTCTTGGATTAGTCAGAGTCAACGTCAACTTTTTGGAGTCTGGGCGGGTCTATCCAGTAGTACCAGAAAGAAGTCAGTTTAAGGCACGCACATGTATGTAACATACAATTGTAGGTTACTTTGGTGGGTGGTGGCCCGCCACGGGCTAAAGATGGATAAATGACCCAGAACCGCAAAGCCCCTAAGGCTAGACGCGACCTCAAAGTACACTGTATACTGAAGGCAAACAAATTTCGAGGACGAATTTAAGCGTTAAACTGTTCAACATATGTCATGCCGATTTGTAAATGTTTCCTTTTAACAAAGTAAACATGTAAACATAGCAATTCTACTTGTTGTTTCCCACCCAGTCAACCCTCTGTACTCCAGTAAGCTTCGTCCATATTGTTTCCGTGGGCAGTCAGACCGAATCAGCTGTAAAATGGCCATTCAGCCGCCGAAGGCATTGTCAAGTAAATGTCAAGTGTTTATCAAGTTGTTGTCAAGTACAAGTAAATCTCAAGTAAACGCTTGTGAGGTGAGAAATTGACTTTTACTTGACTTGTAATTGACTTTCACTTGTACTTGACATTTTACTTGTAAGGTGAGAAATTGGTCCTTGTTGTGATGTAAAAAGAGTAATTTAATTGTAATTGAAATTCGCATAATTCGCCTGTCTTTAATTTCAATTCAATTGATTTAATTTAATTGAAATTCAAAAGTTGAACAATAACTTAATTGTAATTTTTTTGATATTTGACTGGAATTTCAATTATATTTTCAATTATTTCCTGTAAGATCCAAATGGATCGTCACTGAGCCTGTGCTTGTTCTTCCACCAGATCGGGTGCGAACAAAATTTGATTGATTGATTGATTGGTGAGTGTAAGGAAATGCGTAAGTATTAGAGGCACTGATGACTTCGAATAAAAACGCATAGGGTATGTCACCTCTTTATACTGACCTTACTATGTTTTGTAATATTTTATGCTCTGTTTTACATTTCGTAGTTCATAAACGTCAAAACAGTGGTTTTTGTATGGTTGGTTGACACCCCCTTTAGGCGAAGGTACCTAGGAAGTGAATGCTCAAAAATGCATGGTAAATGGGAACCGAACCCGAGGTGACGTTGCACTCTATGACAGTAAAGGGGAGGGATGTTTGTAGGCAGGGCACTCCATTGAAAGGCTCTGATGCTTGCGGGGTGTGCTGAGTTGTCCAAAAGACGTAGCTCGCTGAGTGTGTATGTCATGGAATGCTGTTTACATAAGGTCGTCACACATGTACTTAAATAACCAGGTTAAAATTGTCATTGACAACCGAGATCGGGCATTCGTGATAAGTGAGGGTCCGCGGAATCGGTTGGCATGATGTGTGTTGGACATGCCCATGACCATTGTCATGGCTAAGCCTTGAATTTTTCGTGTTTGTGTTGCCGCGTGGGCTGTCGATTTGTATTTGTTTAAAGTTTATGCCCCACCAAAGTCTTAAAAAATTCCAACTCCAGCTTCTTCAAGGTCGGTTCGCCGATGACGGTGGTAGGTAGTCCATTGAAAAAATGAACCGTCAGCTCTTTCTGGTCTTCGCTGACCCACCGTGTCTCCCAGAAATGTACCAACCCATGGGTTGTACATTCCTGCAGTAACGATGTTCGCTCTGCTCCATAGAGTCGATGAACTCTTCGTCTAAAATCAATATACATATATATAATGTTTTTGTAAATTAAAGTTTCCATTGTTAAAACTTACACGCTAGGGTGTCTCTGTCAAACCACAAAATTTCCGTGGGCGAACGTCGGGCCCGAAGGTCCTTCTCAAAAAGAGAAAGACGGTGCACGGCGTGCTTTAAACGATACCGCAACATCGGCGGGAACATGGAAAACTGGTTCAGGAAAACCGAAAGCTTCACCACGACGCTGACAAGATGTTCCATGTCAAACGGGGAGACAGAGAAGGGTACGTTTGGGAACGAGAGGAGGACAGAAGAAAGGGTTAGAGATGAGCGCCTGAAACATTCGCAGGCGAACAACGCGGTTTATCTCTTTTCACAGAGATTCGCATGTCCATAGAGCACACGCTACACAGGCAAACCTAAACATTAAATAATTAACTGATTAAAATCAAAGCAACAGAATAATATTACCTCTGCGTCGAATGGCAATCCTATCTCCTGTAGGAACCGGGCAAAGTGACAAGACAAATCCTTTGGTTCAGCTTCAAACTGTGTAGCCAACACGAGCTGAACAACGCCTCTGTTCAAAAGGACACCGCAATAGTCACACTTAGCCTACCAGAAACCCTCGATCGACCGATCGAAGTATTCCATTCTGTCGCGAAAGTACATCAGCAACTCTTGCTAAAATAAAAACATAAATTTTGTCAAAAACTAATAATCTATACATCAGTTAACTAACGCCTACCACTTATACAACTCTAACCGTTAGTTACTTATCTTACGTTAAAGAATATACAATAATCTCATGTCTGTCAGAATTTCTGATTACAACTCTGATTGTCTATAATTTCGATTCAAACTGCTGTCACACTATTACAATATTCATCGCTACCACTTTTTACAACTGTTATTTGGGGCCGTCAATAAATCTTTAGCCGGCTGTCCAACCCTGGCCGGGCATCGACAGATGGCCGCTGGCCGCCCGATTGTAAGTTGATACTTGACACGCAGCTGTGGGAGGGCGCTAGGCAATATGCGGCTCGCTAACGCGCCGATGTTATAATTAATAGCTGTCAATCTAATTTGTTAACGGCCACCCGTAACTACCGACTCTATCGGCCGGCTCTCAGCTGCACAGACAAAGGGCCTCCGACAGCACATTTTCACAAAGGTTGAGCAGTCCACAGCCCGATGTTTCCGGATAGCAGTCGGGTCGCGTGTTCGAATACGTCTTTTTGCTGTGGACTCAGCAGATCCCAGCGGTAGTCCCACACCACACGGGTGACTGGAAAAGCCGGCCTTTCTGTCACAGAGCAGTCTCGAAGAGAGAAGGCCTTGTAAATGGTGAATTTTCTGACTTTCATATCTGTCATATCATGTACACAAACGTTCAGCATTCACACCTAAAACAGTTAAATCAGGGAACTGTAAAGAAAAAGGAGACAGTGTCTAACTGCTAAGGATTATTACTATTTAGCAAATTTTTTGAGTCAGAACTTTCAAAATTTACGATGAATTCAATTTCACACTTACCGGAAATTAAGAGTATGTCAATACAGACAGGTGGTACATACAGGGCAGGAGTGTTACATGGTGGCAACTCTACAGCACAATTACAAAGACACAAGTGCGTGAGTAGTATAGTACGTGACACCCTAGACCCCATCTTGGACTAGTATGAGACGTCCAAGACAGGGTCTAGGGTATCACGTACTATACTATTCATACTAGTATGAGACCAAAGCCGATTTATCTATGCAATAGCTGTCCGGGATTGAAATTTAGTCAACAACTGGGTAATGATAGTAGAGTATCTCGGTCTGGGGGTTAGTCAACTATCGGCAACCGGTCCTAAACGAGCGTCGATTTATTATTAAACTAATTCAAACTGTGCTAGATTAACGTTTAAAATGATCAACGCACTGACCGAGTTACAGACGGCTATATCGGCACGTACAGCCCGACACGTACTAGTATGAGACCAAAGCCGATTTATCTATGCACTAGCTGTCCGGGACAATTTTGATTCAACTTTATCAAACTTTTGAGCAAACCACTGCTCCTAATCAATCACCCACTGCAACAATGTTACTCAAATTACCAGTCAACAACGTGTGAAACGAGTCGTTTCAGTAATTTATTCAATCGAGCGCCTCCCTCTACTTGCCCCTCATCGCCTAGTCACGCGTGTAGACCACTCACCACTTCGTCATAGCTCTTCAAAACCGCTTCAGGCCCCTCTCCCACATCACGGCACACGTTTCTGTACTGAGAGTCCAAGTACAGTACCTTCTTGCTGTAGTTTAAATACATTCAGTTTTGTTTTCGGTATCTCTCAATTTTATGTTCTTACCCAATACTCGATTGAAAAAATTTTTCTGCCGCCTCTTCCAAACTGTCTGCAAGAAAGCGTTGCTGCTCGCCGTTGGTTGGTGTTATTACTATTTCAGCAGCGGCAGCAGCAGCAGCAGCATCATCACCATCACTGATGTGCACACTGTACTCGATCAGTTTATGATCCATCATCTCTTTGAGAATTGTGCAGAACCGACGGAAGTTACCGTGCTGTTCTTCGAACAGGCTCACTACAAGGAATATTGTGTGTGTAAACGCCTAATTTTTTATTGAAAATCTACCTTCCATTTCTGGGACAGTCTCATAGGATTGGTCCACAACCTGTTCAACATTGATGTCATTCAACAAAGTTTTTAGTTGAACGACTTCCTTCTTTGCCGCTTCATAGTAATGGCTGTCAGCCAAACCCAACCACTGTTGAATTATGAGTCTACTTTTTTGAAAATCGTTCTTCTGCATTTGACTCGACATTCTCTTGTAGTTTGAAAATGCACAATTTAGAAACAATCTTGTTTTGATTAAAAAATTCAGTATCTCCTGACTTAGTTAATTTGAATTTATTTTCTATGTAAGGTTTCAGTCGAAAATAGTAGTATCTAAAACTTATTCTTTGCACTAGCTCAACTATTCAATTTTAGTTTAGGTACAGGAAAGAAATGTTTTCAAAACTCCAAAACTATATCCTTATATACCAACTAACATGACAGGTGATCAGTCATGTTGACATAGATTTGGGTGTCCATATAAAGGCGAGTTTCTAATTCATATTTTCATAGTGATTCTAACCAACGGAAAAACCAATTACAACTGTCAGCATGGCGAAGAGAATGAAAGCGAATGATGAAGTGTCACAAGAATTTGAAAGAACTGCAAGAACTGAACACCTGGTAAGTACAATTCAATTGACTTGTTAGTCTATTGCTGGATAGTTTACCGACATCTCTCTAACAAACACGTTTCTAAATCATAGTCTAACATCCACAACATGCTGTATGTGATCACCATTAGACTGTGTACAAAGTGACAGATATACTTGACCGACAAAACCCGTATCATATATAATTGTGTTTGGGGAACGTTCGCCTGTAACTAAACGGGCTGATGTCCGATAATTCAGTTTGTTTCGACGATTGCCTAACGTCAACGACAATAGTTTGGGTCGCACCCAGCTGTAAAATATACGACTATTAGCTATAATTGTCATGAGGGAAGGGATGGTCCATAGTTTGTGGATCGCAGCGAGCTAGCTGTAAACTGTACGATTATTAGCTATAATTGTCATGAGCGAAGGGATGGTCCATCATAGTTTGTGGGTCGCAGCGAGCTAGCTGTAAACTATACGATTATTAGCTACAATTGTCACGAGCGAAAGGTTGGTCCATAGTTTGTGGGTCGCAGACAGCTGTAAACTATACGACTATTAGCAATAATTGTCGCAAGCGAAAGGTTGGTCCATGACTGTGAGCGATGCGCTCTCCCATAAATCGGCTAGTTTCCGCCATAGCCTAAAACTGACAGAAATCTGTGGGCCAACATGCAAACCAATTTTTTTAAAATGATAGCTATAATTGTTAACAAAACCGGTCCGCACCCAAATTTCAACTCGCCATTGTGCAGGGCTGCAGGTAGAATTCAGACGTTTACAGTGTAACTGTCAGCTTTATTTTTGAGGGAAAATATTAAATTTTGACGTCCATAATTGATAGTATAGCTAAGCTAGTGTAGAAAAACCATCTGCCTATAACTGGGTATAGCTCTTGGGGAAAACAGATTGTTACCCAACTGATGGATGACCAAAGGAAATTTTAAAGTCTACATAGGTTGTCAACCCAATTGATGATGGGAAATTTAGGCATTCATTTCAGCTATTGGAGAGAAAAATCGATAACCAAAAAACTGTAGTTGACAATGATGACAGCCTACCTATTGGAGTGAAAACTGTACAGCGACTGTATGTGAATTTAGACTCTAACAGTTGTTAGCCAGATTATTAGAGAACTGTTGACCACACCAAATCTAAGCATCCATTTTAGCTATTGGAGAGAATATCGATAGCTTAAAACTGATACATTTAGAAATCTATAATTGTCAACTAAGTGATCGAGGCGAAAAGTGGAGAGCCACTGTAGGTGAAATTAGATACCAATAATTGTCAAACGGTTAACGATAACAAATGCAGACATCCATACATGTACTAGGGGGGTGGGGGGGGGGGGCTAACCCCCCTGCTGGAAAGGCCAAACCCCCCCTCACCCCCCACCCCCCCCCGAGACAGGTTGAGGGAACCCCCCCCCCCCGACCAAAAATACAAGTACTAGTGGTGGCTCCATTATTAACAAACTGGGTCAGAAATCACTAATTTTTAGCCTAAAATTCACTTGAAAAGCCTTTGGATACCGAATTTGGCGTTTCCACTGCTGATATTTAAGAAAAATCGGTGTTTTTGGAAGCTCTTTTTGTCATTCTTTGCTTGTTTTTAGCTTTAAAACGCTATTTGGCAGCTTAAAATAGCGATTTTTAGCGTCCTTACTGAAAAAAACGTGCTAAAAACGCATTTCTAGGCGTTTTGGAGCTTTTTGAAATTTGGGACCCCCCACCTGGGCGAAACCCCCCCCTCGACCCCCCACCTGAGGAAACCCCCCCCCCTACCCCCCTCCCCCCAGGTCGGCCCGGAGCTGTTACATGTATGCAGACATCTATAATCGCCAGTCCAGCTATCTCCCTAAAACTGTAAAGTTGGCAGCAATGATGATAATTGTATTGTTGGTTGGTAGCTGTTGGGCGAACCCGATGTGTTGGAAGTGGATGGGTTGGGAAATTTAGACAGTTCCTTTATGATTTATAAATCACATTTATAAACAACATTTTCACTTTCTAGAAACGGAAAAAAAAACGATGAAGATGTTGGTGGAACAATGTCTGAATTTGAGAAACTCGTGAGGCAAGATGAGTCGGTGAGCATAAACATTGTGGAGAGAAGTCTGCTGTATATACATAATTATTGGTTTTAGAAGAAAAAGGTTAGTTATCAGAAACCACCTACAGGAACCGCATTCGAGTAACCATAACAAGTGTTCGAGTTGGGAAAAACGTGGAATGGAAACACTTTGGGTGTGCAGTGGCATGTAAGCGGCGAGAAAAATGTTAGCTACTGTACACTACAGGTTAGTAGTTGGTTATAGCAAAAAAAACTGAGTAAGCTAAAAAGGACGAATTTTAGGAGTACTACATGGGCACAGATAGCGGTGGAGAGTCTAAGCTCCGTCCGGCTCAGTGGGATAAACGCCTAAGTATGGCACCACACCATCTGCTAGCCTTCAAACAGTTGCTGCCTACTCTGATGGCAGAGTTCATTGAGTGTAAGGAAAAGGAGGTGATAAGGGTAAAAAGCGTATAGGAAGCGAGACCCGAATTGAATAAAATTTGATGACTAAACTGTGTTGAAATTATTGAAAAACCTGTTGAAAATCAGGAACACTGTTTTCCTACTTATTATGAGTGCGATGTGATATCTTCCTCAAAAAAAGAAAAGAAAGGATACTGTTATGGCAGAGACTGACTCCGAATATGAGGAAAATGAAGTGTGTAGCAAGTGCAACCGAACGCTGACCGGGAGCATGGTACGTGCTCACAACTGTGCTGAGCAGTACAGG
This sequence comes from Sabatieria punctata, assembly GCA_030248155.1. NCBI lineage: Eukaryota > Metazoa > Nematoda > Chromadorea > Araeolaimida > Comesomatidae > Sabatieria > Sabatieria punctata. The sequence goes on from JASANB010005620.1 coordinate 40,983, forward strand.
TAAGTGAGCAAAAACAAGTTTATACTACTGTACAGAAAATGCTAATATTGATTTTTAGGTGTGGAATCTGTGGAGGTGAAAATTTTGCCTATAGACGCGATCTATATCTCCATTTCTATAGGTATAAAAAGGTGGCATTTAAAAAATTGTACTGAAGTACAAGTATTTTAGTCACGGTGGTAGCGTTTTCACCAAAATACCGCAGCTCATGAAAGAAGGGACAAAGGCTTAACTGTCTGAATAGATGCTATCTACATGCTACACTTACATTTATTTGTAGGCCACTATGTATGCTCAAAAACTGGTCCAGACCAAAAAGAAGCAAAAACATCTGGGCCCTTTTTTCAAAGTAAAAGAAGTCGTTGAATCAGTTGGAACTAATGTATGTATACAGTATAATTTGTAATTTCAGTTGGGTGGTAAAAAAAAGGCCAGCTTGAGTTCTTCGTCAGAGTCAGATGATGGAAAAAAGAAAAAGGAAGATTCAGTTGGCAAAAAGGTATGTAGAGGATAAAATGTGAGGAACCACACAGTATGTACTGACTAAGTTTAGGCTCGCATCCCGACAAAACAACAACCACCACCTGTAAAAAAAGCCAAACAAATGGCCACACAAATAGCCGCTCGACGCCCCGCGTTGGTATCGACACCCTGTAGAAACGAAAAACGTTTCCACCACACCTAACAGCCAGAGTGTATGTGGTGTGAAAGAAATGTTTGCTTACGAATTCTGGATTTTAGACAGAAACTGACGCTCTAAACCGGTTGATGCCGCTACTATACGTGAGTTGGAAACATTTCTTTGTTGAAAACTAACCTTTCGGCATATTTCAGCAGTTGTGTCAAAAATTGATCGATTGACCTCCACTAATCCACAAACAAAAGTGACTCAGTCCTCATCCTCGGTGCTGCTGTCTTCTCCCTGTTTGCAATCAAGGGCCAACGTCTCCCAAAGTGCAGGGTCAACAAAGACCATGATGAGAATGAGGCTCAGATAGAGGTCTATCTTCCAACTGATGGTTATGGCCAAGCATACAAAGTATCCCGAATTATCGCTTAATCTGCATTGACATACATGCAATCAAATGCCTTTACGTTAGACGATAGGCTGACTTTCTAAAATGCTTGGATTGGCTGGTTGTGTTAGAAGAAATCAGTCAGAGTCTTGTTATAAACGCTTCTGCATACATACATATGTGCAATTGCTTGCTCCTCCGAAAATTTGTTCGTTTTGTCTGAAAACGAATGGTGCACCTAGAGCTCAACCAAGAAGGGCTACTATGCTTGTGTAATATTCTTATGTAAACGCACTTGTTTATGCCAGAAATCTACGATGTTTGAAGCTTTTCATGAATTTTAAAAAAAGATTTATTACGACGCACATGTACACTGAACGGACCTGCAAAGAACCCGTAAAGAGCCACATGCGAGGCAATCACCGGAGGTCAAACCCCTACAATGTGTCTAACGCTGGGTGCATGGCAGGCAAAGTTGCCACTGATACACCACAGAGACAGACAAAGCATGATGGCATGCCTTAATTTCACTCGATCCTTTACATCATGCGTGGGAGTGCAGACAAGGGTGCTGTCTTCCAGCCGAGTGGGCGCGAACTTTCGCAAAGCGAACGTGTTCTCCCTTCAAAATAACTAGACCTAGTTCCTAACCAAACTTTAGTTTGTACTTAGTGGTTAGTAGTCCAAGAATTTCTTCTGTCTCTACACACCTACTTTATCCTCGCCAAGAAAAACTTTTGAAAACGGAAATGGAACGCCTTGTCCAAGCAGCCATTGCTCTATCTGTCTAGCTGAAAGAGTTTTCAACTCTGCCAGAGCTCTTCAAGTTCACTCTGCGACGCGCCGTCCATCGTGTCTCTCTGTTTGAAAAGGACCTTCAAGGCACTCCCTACAGCATTGATGTTTTGGAAGATCATAACCATCACCAGAAGATAATACACAAACTCTTGTGGTTTTATGGTGATATTAATTGAAAATATTGCATTGCTGGTTGGTGAAATGCTAATTAGGACAACAAAATTTTATAATATTATTATGTACACAGTTTGTGCTTTACCCACCTGTCATCTACCGTCTGTTCTCCAGCAATCAAAAAACTAATTAACAGACTGGAAAATGATTCAATACATAGTGATCCTAACCAATGTTAGCTGAGTGAGACAGATTGACAACAACTAGAGTAAATTCTATGTAAACAAACCATCGTGTGTGCAGTTCCCAAACTTTCTTTACATCAAAGCGATCAAAACTTTTTGATAATGATTTGTTTACACAAGCTGGTTTCTGTCTCTCTCTGTAGATAAAACTGGCTTGGCTAAAACTACCATCAAGCAAAGAAGACATCGGGACAAAGAATATTGAACGGTTGGTACAAGCGGCGATTACCCTCTCGGTCTACCTCAAAGAGTACTCTACTCTACCGGGGGCGTTCAAATTTACTCTACAACGTGCCGTCCGTCGTCTGTCGTTGTTCGAAAAGGACCTGGGTGCTCGTCAGAGACCTGTCGACTTTCTGTGGCTTGGCGCAGAAACGCTCGCCTGTGAGTTCAAACAAAGAAAAAGTTTTTTAATTTTACAAAAAAATTATACATCGATTTTTAGATGAGCAGTTTGTGTTGCTCTATGGTGGCGAGCGCACAAGCCTCTTACAAGAATGTGCCACCCACGGGTTGGTGCATAGGTGGGAGACCCGGTGGGTGGATGAAGAATCCAAGTCCCTCATGGTCTATTTCTACAACCGGACGTACACACGAGTGATAGGCGAGCGGGATTGGACAAACTAGAAAAAAAATTTTCGCCATCCTAAGTGGTCAGATAATTCTCTTTCAGGATGTGCTTTACCGGCGTGAAATCGACTGCGATGGTCTTTCGCAAAAACAATTGATTTCTAAACTGGAAAGTGTGATTGGTAAGCTGGTGGAACATACAATGTACTTTTGTTCAGAACCAAAATCGACTGCACAAGCTAATCAGACAGATTGACAAGGACTGCGATGAATTAGATGATTACATCTATTCTATGCAGTGGCAGCCGGTAGGTTATAACTTCGGTGACTTCTTCTCAGATGAGTGGTATCCTAATCTCAGGCCCAGTCATAGTTGTCGATCTGTCTGACTAGCTTTGTACAGCTGATATTGGTTAGGATCACTATGTATTGGTCCATCAGTTTATCAATGGCATTTTCCAGTCGGTTAATTAGTTTTTTATTGCTGGAGAACAGACACTAGATGACATGTGGCTAAAGCACAAATTTTGTACATAATAATATTGTTTTGTATCATAAAATTTTGTTGTCCTAATTCGCATTTCACCAAGCAACAATCCAATATTTTCAATGAATATCAAAACAATATTGTCCTAACCCGACACTTCTCTTGTTGGTTCCATCTGGGGTCGTGGACAGATGATGTTGTAGAAGAGGAGAGAAAAGGTGTTGTTTTTGTTGATTACGCAGATTTTGCAGTAAAGGCAGGTTATGTCAATAAAACGATAACCGGCCGACAGCAAAACACGGTAGAGAAGCAGGAAAACACGTTGTTGCACCGTTAAAGAAAAGTAGAAAGAAGAAAGTTGAAAGAAAACCGGGTTGACGATGGCTGGTGACGACGCTCATTTACCGCCCAATAAACACGTTATTGGGGAGCCGAACGGAGGGGCCCTTTAACCGACCAGTGATCGTGTCGCTGGTGAGCCGTACGGAGAGGCGACCTGAGAACCACCCGAGCCACACTAAGGAAATCGACGCGGAACGCAGCAAAACCGCACTACAGGCAGTTGAGAAGACGGAGGCAGCTCACTTCAGGAGTCGACCTGAGCCTTGTCGCGCAGAGAGGCAGCTTGTTAGGTTGACTTTAATACGCAACCAACTGCACACAAGAAACAAAAACAGCCAAAGTGAAGAAACCAGACAGACTTAGGGCCTGCCAGACAGACGTAGAATGTTCTAGAACCTATCACTCAAAATATCGACCAATCACTAGCCTTCGTTCTTCTCGGCCCTCTCCTGATTGGTCGGAAGAACCGCGAGGAGCTCGGCGATCAGCTGCCAAACCACGCCCTGTCTCGTGTTTGCCGTAGGAGCCGGTTCTCGCAGCGCACCCTGAGTTGTCAAGGGTTCGGCGGCAGTTCAAAAGGGCGGGTCTGTACATTGCCCCCTTCTTAGTTGGCGACGTCCCCGGCGCCGTAGCACTCTCTTCTGCCGATTCTGATGGTAGGTCGGTCCACGTCCAACTCGGTCGTCAATCCGCTAGCTTCTTCGCACTCCTTATCGGTAGGTAGTAGTGTTTCCAGTTGGTTGACACATCTCGGCCTCTCTCGTCAATGCTCCCACAGATGGCAGTTGGTACCGGGCAGGTGACAGAGGCAACTTCATACCTGGTTGTTGGTTAACCGACACTCCACACAGCTGGAGTAGTTGGTGCCAGGTCACAGCATCGTAGCGCAGGATTTGCGAACAGTGTTCAAGTTTCGGCCGGAGGATCATAATGACCCCTTCGGCCCGATTAGCACTGACGTAGGTCTTCAGTCCGGCGACCGTCTTCTTTTCTACAGCTACTGTTGCTGTTGTTGCCTAGAGGTGGTGTAAGCCACCTGTCGGCTGGTAGACGGACAGGTTGCAGGGACTCTAACTCAACACGTCGGTCGCGGCGTCAGCAGTAGAGTTAAGTAGTTGATAGGCGGACGCAGTGTAGACGAGGCAGGTTACCGGGATGACCCCCATCTCGACACTCCTCATCGGTCGGCACGTTGACAGGGCGCCGAAGTGAGAACTTATCACGTCTGCCGCGAGGTCCCTGGCAACATCAAGTAGCTGGTAGTCCCTCCACGCGTTGATGCTCGCAAGAAGGCGAGGTGGTAGGCAGCCAGTACTACTGGCGGCCGCGGCGTAGGTGCAGCCGAAAAATTATCGAGGTGACTCCATCTCGGCGCTGCCCATCAGCTGGAATGTTGGCGGGGTACCGAAGTGATAACTTATCACGTCAGCCGCAATGCCCCTGGCAGAGTCGAATAGTTGGTAGTCTCTCCACACATTGACGCTCGCACGAAAACAAGGTGGTAGACAGTCAACGCTATTGACTGTCGGAGTGTAGAGGAGGTGCAGTCGACAGGCCACTGAGGCAGTTCTTATCCTGGCGCTGCTCATCAGTTGATAGCAGGGCACCGGTACGTTAGTTCACTCTGCCAACCGCGACATTGATAGTAGGGTCGTGTTCGACAGGTGTGGTGCGAACACCGGCAGCTCCTTCTTGCGCCGACTCCGGTCATTACCGGGGTCGTTGACTAGACACCGGGCGGTCTCCCACTCCCTTCCATTCCACAGCTTACGTCACCGGGTACCGCACAGGAGAGGTAGTAATGAAGGGTAGATATTCCCGAGAGCCGATCAAGTGGTTGGGTGATATCATAGAGAGAGAAGAGAAAGAAAGAGTAAATACGTACACTATGTACAACGCAGGTAGTGACACTCAGTGCTCAGCCGCCGTTTCGATGCTATGGTCCGGTGGTTCCGGGTCCCGGCCGGCATCCTCCGCGGTAGTCTCAGCTAGCGCTCTCTCCAATTCTGCAACACTCTCGCTCTCTTCTGCCTCTTGTTCTTCCGGCAACGTAGGGAGAGGAGGGGCGGTAGCCTGCAGCCGTTCAACTTCTCGCTGGTGCAAGAAGCTGGGTCCTTCCAATTCTGGGTAGCAACGAGACAGGTGTTGTACATGCACTCGACGAGGCGTTCGGTCTCGGCCACCCACTGGCACAACGATGGCCTGGTACCCTTGTACCTCGACCACAGAATAGGGGCCAGTGTACTGCATTGCCAGCTTCATTGTTCGTACGCTGGGGTCGTAACGCATTACCTTGTCGCCAGGCTTCACTCTGATCTCGCGAGTGTTCCACTTCTGGTCAAATCGCTCCTGGTTGGCGACTTGAGCTTGCCGCAAGTTGTTCTCAAGCAAACGACGGTCCCGTTGCCACTGTTGTCTGCGATCCTCGTCAGATGGCCCCTCTACTAGCGCGTCACCGGTTAAGTGTGCCTCAGGCACTGCACTCGGTAGGTGTAGCCGCCGAAGGAAAACCATCTCAGCCGGGGGAAGTTGCGTGGCCGTTTGCGGAGTCGCGTTGTAGGCGTACACGACTGTAGACAGGTTTAGGTCCCAATCATCCACTTCTTTGTTCACTAGCCGAGACAGCATGTTAGCGAGAGTAGAATTCATCTTTTCTACCAGTCCGCCGGTCCGAGGAGAATAAGGCAACGCCCAACGGTGTCGGACCGTGTGCATTTCCATCAGCCTCTGCACCGAACGGTTCTTGAACTCGGTGCCGTTGTCGGAAATCACCTCCCTGGGTGGTCCAAAAACCATGAACACATAGTCCAACAGTGCTTTGGCCACACTGTGTCCTCGCCGGTCTCGCAGCGGTCGAGCTACCACGAACTTGGTGTAGGCGTCCATGACTACTAGAACGTAGGTGTAGCCAGTGGCGGTCCGGTTGAGTTTCAGGGTGTCCATGTAGAGTCGTTGGAAAGGCTCCGTAGGTATCGGCATGAGCCCCATAGGAGGGTTTTCTGTTGGCGATTGTCCCCTCCGAGCTGCGCACAGCAAACACCCATGCACCTGCTTGGCGATGTCCTGCCGCATCTGTGGCCAGTAGTAGAAGCGTCTCATTCGGGCGTAGGTTTTGCTAATCCCGAAATGACCAGATGTTCGTGCCCCATGATGGTCATAGAGCAACCGAGGGCGGAGCGGCAGAGGTATGCAGAGACGCAGTCGCTGCACCATCCAGTCGCCTGGTGCGTTGTCGGCAACTGTAGGTGTAGGCTGCAGGTGCCACAGTAGCTCTCCAGTTACCACGTAGTGTTCTTGGTTCTGCCGGACCCACTTAGCCATTTCCTCGCTAGTAGGTAGGGTGCCGTCCGTTTTGTAGGTTATCATGGCGGCCCAATGTGGATCTTGCTTTTGGTGAATCGCAGCCAACTTCTCCAAGTCCTGCCGAGTTGGAACTTGAACCATCGGATGACAGCTCAGACTGTCCACACGCTCCTGGTAGTGTTTGGCCTTGCCCCGCATGCAGGCTGCCATAACGTCAGGTTGCGAGAGCGGAGGCAGCAGTTCCATTCCCTCGACAGTCAGGTGTTCCCAGTGAGGGTAGCTGATAGGCATGTCGGTGTTGATGTTCATGACCAAATGGTCATCAAACGGCACCTGCTGAGTGACCAGTTCGTCGTACGGTTTGCCCTCTGTCAAAACGGTGTCAGAAATACCGTACACATTTCGCGACTCCAGCTTCTGGTGAGGCATGCGAGAGAGGGCGTTGGCGCCGTGGTTGACTCTACCTGGCCGGTAGACGATGTTAGGCATTACCTCCTGAATCTGCAGAGCCCAACGCGCTAGCCATTGCACTAGCTGTTTCTCCTGCAGGTAGCGGAGTGCGTTGTGGTCCATGATGATAGTAACTTGGTGGTTGAAAATGTAGACACGGAACTGCTGGATTCCATAAACCAGGGCTAGGCACTCCCGGTCAGTGGCACTGTAGTTGAGTTCGTTCGGCCGCAGACTGCGGCCAGCGTAGGCCACCGGGTGTCGTCACTTCTTCTCATCCTCCTGGGCCAGAATAGCAGCAATCGCGATGCCGGAGGCATCCGATTCAATGATGAATGGCTGGGAGAAGTCTGGGTAGCGCAGGACAGGAGTGTTGATCAGGTGTTTGATCAGCGTGAGGAACGCAGTCTCTTGCGACTCTTCCCACGACCAGGCATTCTCCTTTTTAACCAACTGATGTAGTGGCGCAGCGATCTGGGCGAACCCCTTGATGAACCGGCGGTAGTAGCTGCAGAATCCAATGAAACTGCGCAGTGTCTTCAAGTTGGTGGGTCTCGGCCAGTCCTTCACCTTCTCGATCTTAGCGGGGTCAGTGCTCATGCCGTTCTTTCCAATTTGGAAACCCAGGAACAAGACGTGCGGCCGTGCGAAGTTGCACTTAGGCAGGTTTATCAGAAAACCGGCCTGATGCAAGGCACGGAAGACACGGTCCATCAGATCTTTGTGCTCTTCCAACGTCTGCGAGATGATGAGCACGTCGTCCAGATAGGTGAAAACTCGGGTTGGGTCGATGTTTCCCAAGATGCGCTGCGCTACCTCCTGGTAGAAAGAAGGAGCGTTGCAGAGACCGAAGGGCATGCGCTCAAACTCGTAGAGACCTTTGTGGGTGATGAAGGCAGTCTTCTCCACGCTGTTAGGATGCATGTGCAAGTTGGTGAACCCAGACCGGATGTCTAGGGTAGAGAAACAAGCTGGTTTCACCTGCCCGATCGCATCAAGCAGGTCATCAATGCGTGGCAGCGGAAATCGATTCTTCTTGGTTACCTTGTTTAGCTCTCTGAAGTCCACGCAGAGCCAGAGGTCGCCGTTCTTCTTAATCACTGGCACTATTGGAGAGGCCCACGGGCTGTTAGATGGTCGAATGATGCCCGCTTCCAACCACTCGGCAATCTTAGCTTCCACTTTCGGTCGAATGTGGAAGGGTAGTCGCCGCAATGCCTGGCGCACTGGTCTTTCGTCGCCCGTGTCGATGTCCATGTAGGCCACGTGACAGTCGCCGATCTCGTCCTCTGTAAGACTGAAAGCCTCATTCCTCTCCAGCAGAAAGGACAGTAGATTCTGCCGAACATTAGGAGGCAGGTCGTCGAACGGCAGCAGACCGCACATAGCCAGCTTCCTCTCCTCAGGTTTGGTGATGATACGAGTGATGGCAGCCTGAATGGCCTCCAACTCCTCTTCGGCCAGGCCCCAGCTGTTGTCCGATATTTTCGGTTGTTCCTTCAGGCCGGCGGTGATTTGTTGGATTGTTGCCTCGGCCCGAGCCTTAAGCTGTCCTACCGTCTCGTCATCTCTCTGAGGGTGTTGTACCAACTTCCCGACTTCAGCATCTGCTTCCACCGTGATGACCTGGTCCGTAGGGTTAGCAACCGTAACTAAGATGGAACGGTCGGTGTAGTGCTCCGTCCATCCCTGCACCTTCAAATCGATTTCCGTCTCGTCCGCAGGGACAAAGAAGTAGGTGCACTCATCCAAGTCGGCAGCAGAAGCATACCCAGTGATGGTCTCCACGCAGTTGGGGCATATCTCCCTTGTTGAAGCTGCCAAAACAGGAACTGTCTCTCCGGGGAGAACACAGTTCGTTATCGGCAGCACTGGAGTAGGTTCCGGTCCATCTGAGTCGCACAAAGGGAGGATCGGCTCATCCTCCTCCTCAGGCCTTCCTGGTTCGTTCTCCTCCTCAGATTTTTCTCCCAGAGTTGGCGTAGTAGCTGGGAGCGGTCCCTCTACCAACTTTGACAACAACGCTGTCAGTAGCTGAGGGAACACTTTGATGCCTGGCAGTCCTACCAGCAGAGGATATGGACACTTCATGTCCACTACGAACCGCATTGTCGCCTGGTGTCCTTGATAGTGGAGGGCCACGTCCACTACATGTCTGCTCTTTCTGCCGCCTCCAGTGAATCCCTTCAAGATGACGTCCTGCGCTCGGTGCAGTCTGGTCTTCACCCCTCTGGACTTCCTCTCTGCCAAGATAATGCGCAGTCCCTCACGGCCACACAGATTACTGACCGCCCCAGTGTCAACAAGCACCTGCACTTCCATAGAGCCGATTCCGACCTTCAGCAGTCGCAGCGGCATGGTACCCGGTTTTTTGAAAACCGGTTGTGGTTCCTGAGTCACTTGGTTGACTTCCACGACTCCTACCGCAGCTTCTGATTGGTCTGTCTCCGAATCAGTGTCTCGCTGCAGCATTTCGAACTCTTCTAGGTCTTCTCCGTCCAAACTCCCTTCTAAGATGTTTATTCTGCTGCGGTAGAGTTCCATCGCTCTCTCGTAGGCAGTGTCGCTCACTGCCTTGTCCCTCTCCGGTGGATTCTTCTTTACCCACTTCATCCATGCCTCTCGCGTCCAGGTTTGGTTTTTCGGCAGCGATTTCACCCCTCCTCTAGTGTAACTTTCCGGTGGTCTCCGGCGGTCATCGGGAGGAGGTGCTGCTGCAGGTCCTGGTGCGCGAACTGGTCTGGATGGCGGTCAAGTTGCTGGCGCAGCTCTAGGAGGAAGACGTCTAAGAGGTTCTGCTCGGGGGTACCGGGGTACCCTCTCTGATTCCAGCGGCTCGAATCGCTGCATCGCCTTCCTGGCATCGGCAAGGTTGAAACAGCCCTGCTCTACGTTGTGTTCGCGGGCCTTCTGCCGAAGTTCAGGTGTCAGTCCCTGGAAGAACATTAGCAGCTGCCACTCGGTTAAGTTGCCGTTTGGTTCAGCGTAGTGCAGCCGCAGCGATCGTCGCTCGATCTCCTTGCAGTAGTCATCAAGGGACAGGTTTCCTTGGGAGATACGGAGGAGTTCCGTTTTCACTTCAAGAGCCCGTTCCCTGGGAAGGAAACGGTCCACCAAAAGCTTTCGCACTTGGCGGTACTCCAATCACTCAAGCAGAGGTACGGTGTCGATGGCTGCTCGCATGGCTTTAGGCAACGCGCTTTTGGGCAGCGCTACCTTAGCCTCATCCTCTACCACTTTGGCGAACACAAAGTACTCCTCCAGGTCGTTGAGGAATTGACGTACGTCCTCCACGTCCGAGTCGTACTTGGGTAGTTTCATGGAGCGTAGATAGTATGGCTCCCTTCGCTGGTCGGCCGCTCTAACCTCGATGTTGTGCAGGGTGTCCTCGGCGCGACTAAGTAGAGTAGCCGCCAATCGCTGTCGTTCCGCGATATCGTCCTGAGCTTCCGCATAGTCTGACACCACTTGTCTTGGCTGTTGTTTCGATACAGTCTCGCTGTCCCTCAACGCTTGCTGATTTGCCTCCCACTGCATGTGTTGGAGCCCGGTGGAGGTCAGGTCTTCAATCCTCCTTTCTACTCGCTCACTGTCCTGGCTAGATTCGGCAGCAGTCTGCCGAATTTGTCGCAAGTAGGTATCGCGCAGGGAGTCCAATTCCTGAGTAGTGTAGTGTAGCGACTGGGTACGCAGAGCCTCCTCTGCGCGTAGCAAAGCTCCCTCCAGTCGCCGACTTCTCTCATTCAAATCGTAGTCTCGGGCTCTGGCTTCGGCCGTTTCCTGCACATGCACACGTCGTGGGAGTGGCTGACTTCTCAGCACAGGTCGATCAGTAGGGCGGCCCGGTCCAGTTTGACGATCAGCTGGTGGCTGACCGTTCTGCGGATGTGGCAGCACTGTTACATCGCCCGGTCTGAGTGGCCGGGGACGAGTAGGTTGAGGCACAGGAGGTGTTGGCTCCGGAACGTCTCTCGTAGGTATTTGAATCTCTTCGCCCTCTGGACTGACCGAACGAGAGGGAGTAGGCTCCCATCTGGGGTCGGTCCGGTGGATGTGACGTAGGTAGTGGCGGTATCGTTCCAACTCCAGTTGTTGATCGACCAACTGTTGTTCGCACTCACGCAGTCTTCTCTCGTCATCTGGCGCGGTCTGATAAGCGCCAGCAGCAGCCGTGACGGAACCACCAGGGGGAGGTGGTTGTTCTGGAATGTTTGTGCCAGAGGCTTCGTTGTCTGGCTCCACATCTCTAGTAGGTGGATCCAAAGTGTGAATCCGCGGAGAGGTAGCCAGCCTCGTGGAGTTCCTCTCGTCCCTGATACCAGTCGTCGCTCTGCATTGGGTATCCAAATTCGCCGCCCTCCAAACGCGTCTCGTTGTACTCGAAATCTGAGAAACAGAATCATGCGGTGACACAAAAGACTCAATTTCGTCCTCCCGACACTCACAAAAGTGCGCCGGCACTCGTCTGTATGGAGCGGTACCCAACATGTAGTCAAAGAACACGGCCGGCTGTGGCCATTGGCGCTGCACGCTCAACCTCAGCTCCTGGGCCTGCTGTTGTTGATTAGCTGGTTCAGCCCAATAGGCGCGATTGTCTGCCTCCAAAGCTTGTTGTCGGCGGTACACAGAGGGAGCAGTGTCAGGTCGCGGCGTAGGGTCTCCTCTACGACCTGTCTTTCCTTCACGGAAGTACGTGTCCACCATCGTCCGTAGTCCACGACGAGAGGGCAGAAAATCCCCTCTCATTCGAAGAACACGAGGGTGCTTGGCTAGCAGTTGTTCTCGAATCGGCTGACCGTCTGCTCCAGTCGGTACAGCCGAGGACTCCACTCCGTTCCTCAAATCCGCAACGCCCCTCTCGTTCCGGTCAGTGGCTCGATCCAGCACATTCACTGTTGTCTCCTCACCTCTCGGCCTGATAGGAGAGTGGTCACGTCCAGCTGCTCCTGTGTCCTCTTCCCAATCCGATGGGCAGGCCGAGTCAACTTCAGCGCTTAAACACCGGTCTGGTTCCTCCTCATCACCACCCCGGGGCGAGAGTGGACGCGTAGGTTCGGCAGGTTGCACCATCCCGGTCCGCTGCAGCACACAGGCTCCCAGTCATCTGGCGTGGCCGGTCGCGGAGGTGTCTGTCTGAGTTGTTGCACGGTTTCCTCCAAAAAGGCATGTAGACGCCGGCTATCACTCTTGGCCTGCTGACGTATCTCCTCCATGCGTCTGGCCTCGTCCTCTGCGCGTCTGTGTAGTGCCTCAGTGCGCTGGTCTACTGTCTGGTTGACAAGTTGGTACACTTCCTTACGCACGGCAGTAGACACTTTGGAGGCAAGAGTAGTAACTTGTTTGGCCTCCGTCTGGGCTCGCTGCTCTTCTATCTCGACGCGTTGTTGTTCAGTGACAGGAGCAGCCTGTCCTTCTAGTTCCAGCTGCGCACACTCAGCATAGGAAGCAGCCGGACCGGAGGTGCGTCGACGATTCTGCTGGCGGGTACGTGGCGATTCCTGCATCACTCCCGCCTCAATGTCCTGTTGTAGATTCTGCCAGGCCACGTCCCTGCCGGCACTACTTCCAGTCTGTCGTCCACTCTGGCTACTGGCTGCCGAGCGGGAGCGAGTAGTGGTAGAAGAAGGACCCTTTTCACGCTGTTTAGTAGGTGGGTCACTTCCAGCTGGCAGTCTCAACGAATGTGCACCCTCCGACGGTTGCTCGACACTGGTCTGTAGCCGCGGCGAACGCACAGATTTCGGCTGGGTTCTAGCCTTGGAACGTGATTGTTGCCGAAGCACCTGCCCCGGTAGCGGATACATGTACCTCGGTGAACGAATGCGCAAAGACCTGGGCGGTGGCTCTCTCTCTTCCTCATCTGAACTGCTACTGGCCGCCACGCGGCGGCGCGGTTCAGGCAGCGGCTGTTTTGTCACCAGCGGTGGTGCGTCCTCCTCTACTTGCCAGTCTCGACCAGGTCTAGACACTCCACACGCACCCACCTGAGGTCTGGACGAAGTTCCAGGCGCAGTAATGGCTCTGCGTCCTGGCGGCGCACTCACTCCTCGTCCTCGCTGCTGACGTAACGGATGTACAACCAAGTTGGTAAAGGCCAGGTCTGCCGGCACGTTGACTCCGATAGGTAGTTGTACAGGCACCGGAAAATCGGCGCTGATGCGGCCGAAACTCGCCGGACCTTCCCACGTCTCCAACGTCCACATCTGAGGCTGATAAGAAACGGTTACCAGCGATGAGGGAGACGGCGGAGGCGGCGGTTGCGTCACGTCAACTGTTGTAGCCAAAGGCGGCCACTGTCCGTACGGAGGCAGTGGCGGTGGTGGCGCAGTGGCAGGCGTCTGAATCTGTAGTGGCCATTGTGGCGGAGCAGTTGTCGGCCACACCGGCACTGGATTCCGAATGAGCGGCAAATAATTCGGCCTTACCGGCTGATGCTCGTCCTCCTCTCTACTAGCCGACCGGCGCGAATCGTTCCTCATCTGGGCAGAGCTTACTTGCCGGTCCGACTTAACCGACGCGGCTCTGCCTCTTACCGCAGTGAAGCGCGGCGGCGTAGTTTCTGACGTAGCAATTAACCGGGGAATGTCTTCCACAATAGTGGACCCCGAAGACTGTGACGGCGGAGCAGAAGTTTTGGTGATGGCTCGTTGGGGAACGTCGTCCACGGCGGTGGACCCCGAACGTTGATAAGGCTGAGTAGTAGTAGCTGCGGTAGTACCGACGTGTCGTTGGGGAACGTCATCCACAACAGTGGACCCCAAACGTCGGTAGGGTATGGCCCGAATTGCCAAACCTTCCTCGGCACTGGAACGTAGCTGTGCAGAATTCGGCGCGTCAGTTCGGCGGGGTACGTAGTCCGCAGCAATAGGCCCCGCTCGTCGGTCAGGTATGGCTCGAATAGCCAGACCCTCCTCGCTGGAACGTAGTGGCGTAGAATCTGACGCGTAGGTTCGGCGGGGAGCGTCATCCACGGAAGTGGACCCCGACCGTCGGTGAAACTGAGCAGTGCCAGTAGTAGTGCCGGTCTGTCGCTGGGGAACGGCATCCACGGTTGTGGACCCCAAGCGCCAGCCGGGCATAGCTCGACTAGCCAACCCTCCGTCTGCGTTAGAATAGACCTGAGTAGTTACTGGCTCACCGGTTGGCTGATGTAGTTGTCGAGACGTCGTCGGCGGCGCGTTACGAGTAGCGCCGGCTCGTCCTGTGGCAGTAGTAGGAGCAACCGGTGGCGGCATGGATCCTCGCCCCGGTCCCGACTCAGTGAGTTGTTGCTGGTGTTGCAGACGAGACGTCGTCCCTCCCGGCGCGCCACAGGAAGCGCTTCGGCCGGGTCTGGGTGTAGTAGCTGCCGGCGGCGGCATTTGTCCTCGCCCCGGTCCTGGAGACGTAGCAGTAGTTGCCGGCGGCGGCATGTGTCCTCGCCCCGGTCCTGGAGGTGGCTGTGCGCTCGTTCCTCTTCCCGTGGGGAATCCTCAACCCACGTCTCTCCTCCTCAGCGTTGGTGAGTTGTCGTTGTCGCACTCCATCCTTAGAACAAAAGCAGCGATTTAACAGAAATCTCGGTGGCACACCTCCAAATCTGTCCTAACCCGACACTTCTCTCGTTGGTTCCACCTGGGGTCGTGGACAGATGATGTTGTAGAAGAGGAGAGAAAAGATGTTGTTTTGGTGATTACACAGATTTTGTAGTAAAGGCCGGTTACGTCAATAAAACGATAACCGGCCGACAGCAAAACACGGTAGAAAAGCAGGAAGACACGTTGTAGCGCAGTTAAAGAAAGGTGTAGAAAGAAGAAAGTTGAAAAAGAAACCGGGTTGACGATGGCTGGTGACGACGCTCATTTACCGCCCAGTAAACACGTTACCGGGGAGCCGAACGGGAGGGCCCTTTAACCGACCAGTGATCGTGTCGCTGGTGAGCCGTACGGAGGAGGCGACCTGAGAACCACCCGAGCCACACTGAGGCAATCGAAGCAGAACGCAGCGAGACCACACTACAGGCAGTCAGGAAGACAGAGGCAGCTCACTTCAGGAGTCGACCGGTGCCTTGTCGCGCAGAGAGGCAGCTTGTTAGGTTGACTTTAATACGCAACCAACTGCACACAAGAAATAAAAACAGCCAAAGTGAAGAAACCAGACAGACTTAGGGCCTGCCAGACAGACGTAGAATGTTCTAGAACCTATCACTCAAAATATCAGCCAATCACTAGCCTTCGTTCTTCTCGGCCCTCTCCTGATTGGTCGGAAGAACCGCGACGGGCTCGGCGATCGGCTGCCAAACCACGCCCTGTCTCGTGTTTGCCGTAGGAGCCGGTTCTCGCAGCGCGCCCTGAGTTGTCAAGGGTCCGGCGGCAGTTCAAAAAGGGCGGGTCTGTACAATTTTTTAGAACTTCAGACACTAAAATTGCTAATCGCCTGTACAACAGCACTTTTTAGCAGAATTTGAGCCTATTTTTAACGATTTGTAGCCCAATATTGCGATTTTTGCGGTGTTTGAGCGTTTTTAGTACCCAACATCCTCCCATAGAACTTGGGCTAAACACCCACCCCCTCTCCCATCGGCTGATGACCTTGTACATGTAGGACTCATGCGTACTGTAGTACGTCAGACGGAAAGCGATTCTTGACAGACAGTTACATTTAAATGCGACGCTTATTGCTCATACAGATCGCATTACAGTCGTGTCTCTAATCCCGAACAAGTTGGGACTGACCAATTTTGTCCTGATTAGCGAATTTCCGGATTAACGAATCAAAGCTAAAACACTGTTTTTCGGGTCAACGTCCTAACTGGCGGCTTTTTGTTGGTTGCGTATCAGATTCTGTAGCAATACCTCATCATTACAAGCCAAAAGCTTAATTTCAGCTGATTATCGTCACTAAAAAGGCAAAAAAGCTGGGCTAGATTTTGTTCTAATTAAACCAAATCCGGATTAACGAATCTCTTAACACAAATTTCGAAGTTGGGACCGCAAATCTTTTGTCCGGATTAACGATTCCGGATCCGGACTAAAGAGTCATACAGCACGTGCAAAATTGGAACCTGGCCTGATCTTGTCCGGAAGGCCAATATCCGAATTAACGAGACACGACTGTATCTCGTAATCGTAAAAACGATCATTTGTAAATGCGTAATAGCAGAGCAGAACGTGTTACCAGCAGTGAAGCGCCCATTAATACATTCTTATACGTTAAATGCGATCTTGTCATGCGGTCTGTAAATGCGTATTAAACATCACATTTAACCGTCTGTCAAGAGTCGTTCTTCTTGTGCGTTATGTACATTGTACGTACGTACATATTTGCATTTTACCTTTATATTTTGTTGTAGTTGGGATTCCGATGACAACCCGTTTCTTGACAACAAGGATCTGAATATCACGCGTGACGAAGTGAAAAACGAGGAGAGTCCACTGCCTATCCTTGTACAGTACAGAACAGTGAGTAACCTTTCCATCCCAGATCTGCTGTAAGGCAGACATTTCAGAAGAACAAATTAATCGGCAGCAGCTGTGTCAATCCCGATCTGGTGGAAATTTTTTTCAACGAGTGCTGGTAAACAATTTTACGGCGCATTCAAATAAACAAACAAATAAATAAATCTCTAGTAATCTGTCAGATTACCGCCAGCTTTGACAATCTCAATTTGCTTATTGATTTTCTGGGCAGGAAACTGACAGAAGCAGGAAGTAAAAGTGACATCGTTGACCGTCTGACAGTAGCAGCTGTTCACCACTCGTTTGTCGTCGCGCTTACACGCGTCCGTACACCGACGCAGTACGCACTTATCCAGCGACGGGAAATCACAGGGCAACATTAGCTGCGGACTGCAGCTGGCACGACATCTCACACCTCTGTATGGGGTTTTTGGCAGCTTGTTCAAACGACTTCTTATGTTGTGTCTGGTAATCGGTCCGGCACCTCCACGGGTTCTACTGCCGCGTCCACGTCCACGTCCACGACCTCTCCTCTGAGCTGATACAAGAACAGACAAGACCAACACGATCAGCAACACCAGAAGCAGCTGCCTTATCTTCATCTCGACCGACAATTACACAAAACCACCGACCGAATGCGGAGGAGCGAGGAGACAAGGATCTCGGAAGAAGATCGGCCCAGAGGCAATTTTACTTTCAGATGCGCGGAAACCCGTAGGGGGCGAAGAACCGGTTTTTACTTGCAATATCACAGACAGAATCGGTTAGGTGACCGAGCACTTGGACAAGACGGTCTCCACCGACAGCTGCAACTTTGGATCGGCCATACAAAGCTCATGACTCTTCAACTCTTCCAATACGCGACGGGTGTTAGCACTGTTCTCCAGTGTGCATCGGCCAGCCTCCACTTGGCCGAACAAGAAGGACAACGCCTGAAGGCAATCGGCCACCAGCGACTTTTGTGACGCGCCCGCTGAAAGTCATTTTTGTCACTGTCGTAGAAGAAACGGCCAATCAGAGCGAAAAACCACTTACAGAACACTTGAACGACGGCGCATAAAATATCAGTGACATTTAGCGGCGACAAATCACTGAAACAGGCCGTCATAAATTAGTCGAGCCGTAAAATTGAGGCAACCTACCATTCCAGAATCTCTTTCACGCTGCGAACTATTTCCAGTTGCACTTTCCAGTACGTCAGTTTGACCGATCTGGCATACACACTCAAGCATTCGCTTATTTGGTCAACTGCAAAGTGTTTGTTCAGTTAGAACGCGCACAGTAGAGTTGTTAGTGAGTAACTGTTCTCGCTCTTGGCTGCCGAAGCTGTCAGAGCGCCGACCGCGGCTACTTGGAAGTCGATGGTCTGCGAACGCCTCTCAATTGTAATTGACTCGTCTTCGGCGTCGCTGTCATACAAACTCTGCTCCTGCAAAAAGTCAGTCACTCAATGTCCTGTCTTCCCGAAAATAATGCACGAGCACTTAGGGTCCGACCGGAACCAGATTTTTGGGTCCGATCGGAATCGGAACTCAAGCACAGTCACGAATCGGAATTTGGAATTTTTCTAACATCGGCTTAACACTTTGGAATAACCTGTTTTTCACAAACAAACACTATTTACAGTACGTATGCACACCCTTTATAATTACATCTCAAACCTGTCTCATCTCATCTCAGCAGCAGCAACATTTGCATTAAAATTATAGAACATTATATAACGACGACTTTAGTTAAGAGCCGCTGCTATTATCACACCTCTTTTCTCAGTCTACACAGTTTTCTGCCTTCTCTGCTTTGTTAATTTATACGCTCAGGCAGGATGAGACAACAATCAAACCTGTGTCAAATATGGGCCGAAACTGGGAAACAACTGAACGAAGGCAGTAGGGTAAGAGGCATTAGTGATAAAGCGTTGGATGCAATGCAGCGCCTCAGTTCGGTAAGCAACGTTGGTCTTTTTGCATTCCCGAAGTATAACGTGAAATTGCTAAAATAAAGCTGTATGATTATGTGTAATTTGCATTCTGCACACCAAATGGCACCTGATCTAGTTGCTGTGGAGTCAGCGTCTTGGTTAACTCTGCGTCACACTTGAGCCACAACTTGGACAACGCCTTCAGAATGCACTCTTTCCCAGACCAGGTGCGACCCGTCAGAGATGCATTGAGCAAAGTATGCAAGGCCACTGAAAGTATTTGAGGCGTGTGAAAGATACCAACTCACCACACAGGCATATGACGCAGAGTAAGTATAAAAGGGAAATACCTGTATCGTTTGCTTCCAGTTCGGAGCCAATTGCATCAATCAGTAAAGACAAAACGCCAGCGGCGTTGGCTTTTAACGCCCAAACAGAACTTTCCTCCAGAATTCTACGACAAAAACTGATCACCTCTGTTTTGTACAAACGCAGACCGCCCTCAGTGCCTGAAATGTAAAAATTCCCGTAGAACGGAACTTTCAATTATCTCCGGCACAGCAAAATGAAGGTGAATCTGGCCAATTACGTTACAAACCCTCCATAAGTGCCGCCTCTCTAAGTGGAACGGCTTTTCTCCCACCGCCCAGATTCTGTGCTTAACCTTTTAGTCTCTCAAAGTTGACCAGCTCCATAAGCGAAACTTATGAAAGTACGCTTAAATGGGCCACGTGCAGGAAAACGGATTATTTTCGCCATAAAAATATGGCTAGATTTGCCCGTGCTCGTAGCTGTTCAAAGGAAATGAGCTGAACATGCAATTCGAACCTAATATTGTACAAAAAATAGAGAAAAACTTTGAGGCGACGATTCCCAAGTGGAACACAACACATCCGTAAGTAGAACGCGTTCAGCACCAGCGTCAACGTTCCACTTACGAACTGCTGTACTGCAAAACTGAAACAATAACCTGGGGCTAATTCTGTCCACACTTCCTCCCAATACCTCTTTAGTTTTGTGCCAACATCCTGGTTGTCCTGAGCAACTGAAAACGAAACTACGTACTGCTACAACCGTGAATATCAATCAGTGTCTGTCAACAATACTGAGAGCATTTTTGCGTAATAAACAGTGGAACCAAATTGTTAAAGCTAAAATCAGCGCATAAACCCACTTGGTTTCTGCAATGCCAGTAGAACAAGCGGTGCAAGTTCGCTCCCGAAATCTTTGATCACTTCGGGGCTGTGTCTCGACAGACTGTGACAAAGATGACTGGCAGCCAGGTCAGCCATAGCTAAAAGCCGTCACGACTGGCTCGGAGGTAACCGAGAAGGAGCTGACTGACCTTCTTGGTCTAGGTATTTTCGCTTCATCTTCGAGATCAAATTTTCGAGCGTTTTGTGGCTACAGAAGTTGGCCAGATGCCCAACAGTGTTGGAATACTGCTTACGCACAGTGGCGTTGCGGTCATCCAAGCCATGCGACAATGCGCGTGTCAAGTCATCTACAAATCAGTGCAGGGTTCGTGCGGCTTTTGTATAACAAAATTCCCTGACCTTTCCCTGACTTTTCCATGACCAAAGTCAAAATTCCCTGACCAACCAGGGTAAGGAAACTGCAACCAATCTGAGAAAATTTTAAAAAATGGCTTTGTAAAATGGATTTAAACGGTATTCAGAGGGAAAATTTCGGGTTTAAGTAGTAGTCAGAAGACCGATCTTCAAAATGGTGTTGTGTAAAGCCCTGACAGGACCATTTGGCGGCGAGATGTTTCTGCCGCTATCAAATTTTTCCCTGACCAGACACCAAATTCCCAGACTTTTCCCTGATTCCCTGACTATTTTTAAATTCCCTGACTTTTCCATGACTCCCTGACTTTCCAGGTCCCGCACGAACCCTGCAGTGTCTGCAACAGACTACTAAACAGGAGTAAAAAGCTCACCTGCAACGCTCTTCGCATCATAGAGTTCGCGTTGGCACTGAGCGCACAAGGAAACAATGAATGAACAGGTTCCGGTGCGAGTAGCCAGACCGACGCTGGAACGCAGCAAACTGCACAAGGCAGGACAGAGAGAGCGCAAGGTCTGCACGTCCAAATGTCGGATGCAGTCGCCTAAAGCGGCCATTAGCGGCGACGTTTTGGCTGCACTGGCACGAGCCGCATCAAGCTACAAAAGTGGATGGTGATTTATGCAAAGAAAGCAGCACACACTCGTTCCAGCTCCTGATCGTCCGATCTAACCGCCAGATAGTTAAGAAGGGCAGGCTCCAATTCGCTGAGGGCATCCAAAAGACAAGGAACCAACAGCACCATGTGCGGACGCAAAGCCCGCCCAGCTTCTTTCGTTAGCGACACCACTGTCTCTATACTGAAACCGTACGACAAATTACAGACGGCTGCATATGCATATAACAGGGGCTTGTTAGGTTATGCTCTCCCTGCTGCTCAGATTGCTTTGGTTTCAATACCCGAAAATTGACTGTAAAACAACTTTCACTTCTTGCAGTATTTTAACTCAGAAATTTTTAGCCTACTTGTTAACAGACATGGGCAAAGGGGGCCTGATCCTCCTCATGCTCTGACCTACCCACCACCCTCAACCGGCCACTACCCCCTCAGGAAATTCTTGGAAGAATTTTGTATAGAAAGTTACGATAAAAGTATTGCCTAAATTAGGTGTAAATGAGCTTAGAATGGCTTATTTTAACGAAAAACAAGCCATAAACCTTGATTTTAGCCAAAAATGGGACTTTATGGCCTACCAACCCCCTCAACCGCTCCTACCCCGCACACCCCCCTCAGCAATTGAATGAAAATGCTACCCCATCAGCTGAAATGCTACATAGCCCAAGTCTGCTTCTTAATGATTTTGGACTCACCCAAATTTTTGCTCATTCATTCCAAGCTTTAGCTCGGGCTCAGGCTCAGACCCCACCCAACCCGAACCTGCTTGTATTGAATCAGGCAAAACATTGCCATGGTTTTGTCAGATTTCGACGGTGAGCGTGCTTGCAAAAGCAGATACAGTCGGTTGGTGTCAATTTATCTACGCTGTCGTCGGCTTTAGACTACAGCCTCTGTTGGACTTAATGTGACGTCAGATCTCGAATAACAACCACTCTTGCAGATGCCTTGTCACACTCATATACAGGCAGCGAGCTAACCATGAGACAACCAGCACCGCTATCCTTACTGTAAAAAGCAAGCAACAAGCTAATGGAGACCCACCCGACTTTCTTGCTGCTATTAACGCTGCTGTGCATTCCTCTCTCAAGCAAGACTGGCAACACTCCTTCAAGCAGTTGAGAGGCGGCATGACCGCGTTCTGAGGAGCAGAACTTGACCGTCTGCTTGCGCAACGTCGTCACACATCTAGCGGCCGCCAAACGAACAGACTCCTATAAAATCAGATCTTCTATTATTAGACCAGTTCAAGCTCAGTCCGGCTATACTTTGACGTCATCCAATACCCGAAACAACGTTTCCCAGACTTCTGCAAATCGAGCTGTCATGGATACGGTGCAGTGGCCAGACAACAGATCGCTCAGTGCAAGACAACTGAAAAGTTCACATGTTGGTAATTGGCATCAAAGGCGTCGGGTTAGTCTTCAAGTTATATCACAGCTACAAGTGCTTCGTTTTATGTTTCGCCATGTCTGAGGCCTCCTACGAAGGAATACTATGGATGCCAACGGTCCGGTCCGATCCGATCCACGGGGGACCTTACGGCCCTACGATCAGACCTATGTGGTCCATTTCGCAACCCTCGTGGTTCGTCATCTCGGACGTTTCCCTTCTATCACTGCCAGCCACTCTAGCCATGCTGTTGGGCACCAGGTACTAAGAGAGTGCCTGGCGCGTTGACGTCATGGTGATGCCGGCTCCCAACGTCAGCTTGGTGCGCCCCTGGTGAGAGAGGCCCCAGGCCTAGTTCCATGGACAACGCCTGATCTTCTCCTCCAACGTGGCATGCTTTGGAGCGGCTTCGGTGCAACGGCAGATCCAGTCGGTTCCCATTTTACCTACTAGCTGTCACCAGCTTTCGGTGGCCTGGGTGGAGCTTTGTGCCGACGACCAACTCTTTGCGGCCTAAATCACTACACCAACTGTGCCGGCCCGGCTACCGGTACCATACGTATATCGAGAAATCTCATACAGCTTCACGTAAGTATTTGAATGAAATATTTTCAAAGCACAATGGAAACCTGGTCAATTTCTCCTACTCGGCAAACTGCCATTTTTAAACTTGTGTTTCTAAGCCTAAAGCTTGAACACAAAAGCACAAGCCTAAGCCTAGGCCCGAACCTAAACCCTAAGCTTGAAACAAAGGCTTTCAGGGTGGTCGGCCGGTGTGGGGCACTAGCTCGATGCAGCCTTCGAAAAGTGAGTGGCAACGGCATTAGGCCACCATACTGTGAACCGGTAACATAATCGCTATGCCGTCCATAACGACAGAACTAAGTACTGAAGTGTTATTTCGGGGCACAAAATATGACTGAAATAAATATACCTGGACTCTCTAATCCGCCACTGAACGTCGGTTAACAACGGCACGATCTCTTTAAATATTTGGTCGGCAAACTGATCGACCTGCAAAAGCTGGCATCATTAACGTGTCTGTCAGGCCGCGTCTGCGTACGTACCACTCCTTTGCGAGACGACGTAAGACTTTGCCAAATAGATTTGACGGCCGACTGTACTTTAGCGTCAGGGTCGTAGCGGTAGCGGTAGAGTTTGGGCACGAGTTGAGGCAGATGCGGCTCCAACTGTTCACTGGCTTGTTCCAACAATCCTCCCACACCGAATGCAGCGCCCTGTCCATGTTACCAAACTCGTGTGCACGACAAAAACTCAATTAAGCACCATTTTGCTGTTCCAAAGCGCCTGGTGATTGGCCAGTGTCATGAACTTGTAGACCAAGTCGGGTTTGTTCAAATCCGTGGCCAACGAACACAATTCGCGGTAGGTAGATAAGGACTCACTGCAACGTAATAAACACACTGTTTTTATGAATCGCGGATTTCTCGACTTACAACGGTACCGGTACTGTTATAATAGTACCACTTGAAGTCTGAATCGAAGTGATACCACATTATAGGACTGGCAGCAGTACAGGCATCGGCAAAGGGGCTGAAGCGGTTATCCCCTCTGGCTCTGACCTACTCCCCGACCCTAAGGCCGCCGCTACCCCCTTACCTTCAGGATCTTTTTGAAAAATTTTATATAGAAAATTATAATAAAAGGTTAAAAGGCCAATATTAGGTGTAAACCAGCTCAGAATAGCTTATTTTAACGAAAAATAAGCAAAAAAACAACAAAAATT
Source organism: Sabatieria punctata (assembly GCA_030248155.1). Classification (NCBI taxonomy): domain Eukaryota; kingdom Metazoa; phylum Nematoda; class Chromadorea; order Araeolaimida; family Comesomatidae; genus Sabatieria; species Sabatieria punctata. The sequence goes on from JASANB010005620.1 coordinate 64,987, forward strand.
GGACTTTTTAGCTTACCATCCTCTCACCCATCAGCGATTGCTACACCCTTCAGAACCCCTCAGGATTTCAAAATTTAGCACCCCTCAGCCGAAATGCTAGCCCATGTCTGTGGCTGTATGTCAAGAAATTTCTGACTATACGACTCGCATTAGCAGATATCATGGCAAAATAGGAAAGGAAAACTAACTTACCCACCCGGCGCCTTTCCTAGCGCGCCTTCACCAAATAATTCCGTGTCGCCAGTAACTTTGGTTAGAGGTCTAAAAATCACTCAATAGATAAAAACAGATGCGTCACAAATGGTTGCAATACTTTCTCCCAGAAGCCAACGAATCTACTAAAATAGTGACCATAGTTTGCTGTTCTTCCTTTGAACTGTTTTCGTACATCAAACTAAGTCCCTTGCTGGCTACCCCTTGTGTAAAATCTGCAACTGATTCGTTATACGGCAGTTTACAAAGCTCGTCGTAGCTATTACGGTACCGTTGGTTTCGGCCAAACCGTCTATGAACGCCGACTGCAACCTTGAAGAACTACGCTGCACCACAGGGTTCCAAGAACAAGTCTCTTTGACAATCACGTACAACCAGATTATTGCAGCCTGTAGTGGTTAAAAATATAAGCGGTTGTCTTTGTCACAAACAGTAACTAAGATAGCACCTGCCGAATGTGACGGTTAAGTGATTTCATCTTCTCATCGATAATTAGATCGAGTAAGCTTTTCAGGCGCTTGGACGCAGGTTCGGCGTTCACATCTTGCAGTCTCTACAATTTGACTAAGGTAAATATCGGTTAACACATATATACTAGGAGGGTGCAATTTCGTTCGGAAACTCACCAAGCCAGCAACGGTTTACCGCCGACAATTTAGAATAAAGAGACGTACCAGGAAGTCGGCTTCAGTTTGACACCATTTATTTCTCCTGTCTGGACTCAAATTACCCAGCGAAGCGTTGAGCAACGAGCCCCCAACACGAAGCTGCAAATCTGGTTGCGGCGCACCCTGAAAAGCACACTTCCTACTTGTCTATACGTCAAGCAGTCAGGGATTTAACAAACTATGGTACCGGTATCACTTCTAGGTAAGCTACTGTAAGCGGAGAAATCCCTGACTGTCAAAAACGCGGATCGCTTACCGTGGAAACATTGGTTAAAGCCTCTATGACTTTGGTGTGCAATTGTTCAAGCTGCTCAGTCAGCAACAGACCCAAGGCTCGCAAGGCATTCTCCTTGAGTTTCGGCTTAACAGATTCTTTCCCGGATTGAGCAACCTTGGCCAGCAGATCAACGTTAGACGACAAACGGTCGCAGTCCAGCCGGGACGGGCCCTGTGCGTAGACCACCGAGAGCATCTCGCACGCCGACGTGGTCAGAACGCTCGGTCGATCCAGACTGACAAAGGAAAGCAACACCGTTTCGGCGTCTATATCAGACAGCACAGATTTCTGTGAAGTTGACAAATGAGCGGTCAGATAAAGAAGTCCTAATTGCGGCTCCTAAACACTGACGTTCTCTACGTAAACAGAAATAATACCTACTGCTCACCCTAGCTAAGCTGATTCGGTCGACCGTTTCTCGCAGCATCTCCAAGCATTGACCAGCGGTTAGTAAGCGAACCACTAACTGCGATACAACGTTGCACATCTCCGGAGACGAACTCGAGTTGAGAAAATCCTGAAGCAAAAGTTACAGCGTCTCGAAAAACTGGTTTATTGTGGGTGTAGTTGGATTGGAGACCAATCCGGAGAGAAGCTCGTAGAAAACTGTCAATTTATAGACCCTGTCGAAACTATACACTACTCTTTTTATAACAGCAAACACCGACCAACACGAAGCGCTAAGCATGAGCGCAAAAATATTCTGTTCGCCGTAATGTTCATCGCGCGTTTGTCTTTCAATTGTGCGTATTTGTTGTTCAGC
>JASANB010005621.1:0-35524 GCA_030248155.1 Sabatieria punctata
TACTAAATTTCATTTTTTGGAAAAAATTTTTTCGCCCCCCTATCACCTGAGGGGGCATAACTCGTCTGGAACCCCCTAGACCGTTCTTTTTATTTCAGATTATTGTAGCGCTATATCTTAGCTACACGCCGGTGTAAAACATTACGGCTACCGGACGGCAAACAATGAAATTTTTGCGTTCATAATTAAAAATTCAACAATGTGCATGTTTCACTTTTCCCAAAATTTTTCTACTCCTTGTTCCAGCTTAATTGGAGTTGAATGCTAAGATTTTTGATGTCTAAGCTGTACTTTTAGAGTAGTTTAAGAAACTTTCATTGAATTTCATTTTTGGAAAAAAATTTTTTTCGTCACCCTATTGGGGGGCATAATTCGTCTGGAACCCCTAGACCGTTGGTTTTATTTCAGACTATTGTAGCGTTATAACACAGCTACACGCCGGTGTAAAACAATATGGGCTGCCGGACGGCAAGACACTGAGAATATTTGCCCTCAAAGATTAAAAATGCCACATTTTGAGCACAATGAAACATGCAAAATGTGGCATTTTTAAATCTTTGAGCACACAAATGTTTGCAATATTTTTCTATTAAAAATTTAAAGACGAAAAAAAATTTTTTTTCCAAAATGAAACAGTAAGACCTAATACTCAAAAAGTACAAAAAACCGTTAAGTCTGAATTCCGATCCGTAGATCAAAAATTCGATTTCTATGTTGAGCCCATTTTGAGTGTCCTCTAAATTGTGATGATTCTGAAACCTATAAAGACGTATTAGTCCTTCAACTTTGAGCGCTCCATTGTAAGTTTCATTTTTGAGTCTGAATACACAGACTCAGATCAGTTCGAAGACTGGCTCTTAATTATGTACTAAAACTGTCTATTTTATGCTCAGAATGCCTTCCAAATGCCTTTTCTATGGCTAAATTTTCAAAAATTTCTCGCCATTGTCGAGCAGAAGCCCAATATTTCCAAAAAAAAACTGTTCAAGTTTGGCGCTGCAATGTTTTGTTTTGCAACCCTGAGAATCAACCGCTACTTGCAAGAAGTATTTTCAATAACCGAGATGTTAAGACAGGGCAGCCGAAGCGTATGTATTATAATCCGGTTATGAAAGCCAACGGTTTGACTAAGGTCCGTGACTTGTTGGGAGATGATGGTAATTTTTTCAGCTATCAGGAAGTGCTAAATCGGTATCCTGGTTTGGCAATAGATAAGAAGCAATGGAACAAAATGTGGACAGCACTTCCTGTTAGATGGCGGAATCAAATCTCGGGCCAATGGGATCAACTACTAGAAGCTTATGAAAGATATGATCCAGTTTTATATGAACCAAACAAAATAAGTATATCCTTGTACAAGAAATACAAGCTTTCAAAATTGTATGAAAATGCGACAGCTAAACAAAGATGGTGTGAAAAGTACTGGGTGTCCGGAGAGCTGTTCGAAAAAGCATGTAGACGAGCTCATACTGTATCTAGCGACGTTAGACTACGTAACTTTCAGTATCGTGTTGTGCACAGGATTGTTCCCACCAAGCAGTATTTGTATTACAGGAGAATAGTGGAAGATAAGCAGTGCAAACAGTGCCATTTAGGAAGCACAGACACAGTTGAACATATGTTATACTACTGTCCACTTGCAAAACGAGTATGGAGAATGCTGGAAGCACTCATTTACGACGTGGACCATCAACAGATTTCCTTCGATCTGATTTCTGCGCTTTTTGGTCAGGAGTATGACTTGCACGTGGATTCAAAGGTGTTGAACTTGCTAGGTATTTACACAAAGCAGTTTATCTATAATCTATCAAGAAATGAAGTCAAAGAGCTGTCAGTCATGACGTTTCAACACTTTATCAAGGCTAGTTTAAAAACTGCATTTTTTGCAAACAAAATGCTGAAAAAAGAAGATGTTTTTAAGCAAACCTGGGATAAATATCTGCGTTTCTTTGACGTACTGAGTCCATAACAGGAGGTCTATCATTTATTCTAAATTAATCAGTGCTAAGAAAACTGCTCTACCTACAAACAAACAGTGACATCAGATCCAGCTGCTAGTCATCTTTATGTACTAACCATTGTACTAATCTTATTTTAAATATTAATCAATAAAACACTTTCGTTAAAAAAAAAAAGAATTTAAATCAGAATTTTGCCTCAGAAAAATGATAAAAATTGAAGGTCTGACAGCCCTCTGAATCTCGAATCTTGGAAACTGTGGAACTTTTCTCAGTAATAGGCATGAACGACAAAAGGACCTTAATCTACTCAATAACCTACAGCATGTAACAGTCTTTTCCTGTCAAAAATGTCTCTATAACTGTGCATCAATATTTTCTTTCAAATTTTAATGCCTAGGTTCTGTTCAAATGCAATTTCTAATATCTTAACAGGTCATCTGCGGAAGGGGGACGGGGTTGGTGGGTCTGGCGCCGGCGCCGGTCGGAGGGTCGGCTAAAATCGTCAAGAATCACTAATTTGGGCTGAAATACAGCTAAAAAGTGCTGTTTTACAGGCGATTTTCGCAATTTTTGTGTCTGAAATTGCAGAAAATCGCAAAAATTTGCTCACAAAACTACTTGCCAGAAAAATTGGAATGGGGGTCGGAAAAGTCGTCTCGAGGGAGGGGTCCCCATCCGGGGGGGTCTGGCCTAACTCGAGTGGGCGGCAGACCCCGAGACTCCTCTGTTGCATGTATGCTTGAAAACATGTTCAGACAAAGTCATTTTAAAAAGAATGGTCATGAATTTGCAGAGAAGAATGCTTCTAAGTTGGATCTCTGATTAAGTTTTCAACTTACACTAGCAATTTCAAGCAAAAGATGTTGTTTCACCAATTCGCTAAAGTGTGTCCAAAACTTTTTAAGTTCATTTTAGAATCTACTATTAAAATGCTATTAAAATACTATTAAAATTGTTATTTAATAGTATTAATATTAAATCTAAATTAAAACTAACAGGGGACTATTATATTAATATTAAACTAAAATTAAAATCGGCTAGTTCTATTATATTAATATTAAATTAAAATAAAATTTCACTATTAAAATAACAGTAACACTTGTTTATTCAAAAAGCAAAACAAATTTTAAAGTAGATATTGAAAGATTTATACTCAGCCTTTTGCATTCCAATATGTACCAGTGTTTGTGCCTTCGACTACAGCGATGCAAAGCTGGTGTCAAGCGTCGTTTGCTTAAACTGTGGTGGTGGAGAAACAGGCTGCCCTTGTTGTTGATGCGACCCTCATCTTTCATTGAATGTAAAGACACAAAGAGTAAACTAGGCATCCTTTATATCACGTCATAGCAGCCCTTCTAGCAAGAACAGGCACAGGAAAAACAAAAAAGAAGTCGGAAAACTTTTTCTCTTCAAGCTATGATACTTGTTCAATGTGCTTTGTGCTTTCACTCGCATCTCTTCTGGCCAACTCCGAATCGCCATGCCGAAATACTATCCCAAGAATCGGCCGATTCAGTTGTGGAAATCAATTACACTGTGGATTTTCCCTCAGATTGCAACGATTTCAACTCTTCAAGCTATGATACTTGTTCAATGTGCTTTGTGCTTTCACTCACATCTCTTCTGGCCAACTCCGAATCGCCATGCCGAAATACTATTCCGAGAATCGGCCGATTCACTTGTGGAAATCAATTAAATTGACGATTTCTCTTCAGAGTGCAACGATTTCAACTCTTCAAGCTGTCAATTTGCTTTGTGCTTTCACTCACATCTCTACTGGCCAATTCGGAATCGCCTTGCCGAAATACTATCCGGAGAATCGGCCGATTCAGGTGTGGAAATTGGTAAAACTGACGATTCTCCTTCCGATTGCATCGATTTCAACTCTTCAAGCTGTGATACTTGTTCAATGTGCTTTGTACTTTCACTCACATCTCTTCTGGCCAACTCTGAATCGCCATGCCGAAATACCATCCCGAGAATCGGCCGATTCACTTGTGGAAATCAATTAAATTGACGATTTCCCTTCAGATTGCAACGATTTCAGCTCTTCAAGTTGTGATGCTTCTTCAATGTGCTTTGTTGCTTTCACTCACAGCCCTTCCGGCCAACTCCGAATCGCCATACCAAAATATTATCCCGAGAATCGGCCGATTCAGTTGTGGAAATTAATGAAACTGACGATTTTCCTTCAGATTGCAACGATGAATGGTTACAACTCCTGTAGCTGCGTACGTACTTCTCCGATACGCCCTGAGCAGCACTCATATATGTTCTGGCCAACTCCAATTCGCTAAGCCGAAGTATCATCCCGAGAATCGTCCGATTCGGTTGTGGAAATTTAAAACTGACGATTTTCATTCGGATTGCCCATATTTCCTCGATACACTCTCTCTGCCCTGTATTTTGCGGTTTACCAGCTTAGTTTACCCCCTAAAATACAGTATGCGCCCCCCTAAAATCTGTACAACGTACCTCTAAATCTGTACCCCCAAAATTTGAAATTTGTACACCCAAAATGGTTTCTCTCCCTGAATTTTTTGCGCCCTGTATTATTCATGATGCTTTATTTACCCCCCCCCTAAATTTCTTACCCCCCATTTTTTTAGTCCGAAGTGTTTTGCTCTCTGTATATTTCGTACATGCAACAGGGGGTCTGGCCGGGGTGTGCCAAAATACAAGGCGCAAAAAATTTCGGACCAAAAATATGGGGGTAAGAATTTTTGGGGGTACAAATTTTAAAGGGGTATATTTTGGGGGCAAAGCAAGCACGCGGAAGAATACAGGGTGCAAAAGGCATCCTGAAAAATACAGGGCGGAAGTATTGAAGAAATGGGCAATTTGAAGGAAAATCGTCAGTTTCGGCGTTTTCCACAACCGAGTCACGTCTTGGTCATGGGTAGTTTACGCTATCCCGTGTGTCACTTCGGCTCCGGCAGGAAGGGGCAGGGTTGCTAGTAGGCAGGGTTGCCAATTGAAAGGCTCTGCAAAGAGCGCGGGCTGTCCTGAGCTGTTCGAAAGGACAGTGGAACTAAAAACCAAAACGAAACAAACAAAACCGAATCGGCCGATTCTCTCCCAGATGGTGCTCGGTTTAGCGAATCGGAGCTGACTGGTACATGTGGTTGGACAGGATGCTCAGGTGTATCGAAGAAGCACCACAGCTGAAATCGTTGCAATCTGAATAAAAATCGACAGTTTAATTGATTTCCAAACTGAATCAGCCGATTCTCGGGATAGTATTTCGGCAAGGCGATTCCGAATTGGCCAGTAGAGATGTGAGTGAAAGCACAAAGCACATTTACAGCTTGAAGAGTTGAAATCGTTGCAATCGGAGGGGAAATCGTCAATTTAATTGATTTCCACAAGTGAATCGGCCGATTCTCGGGATAGTATTTCGGCATGGCGATTCGGAGTTGGCCAGAAGAGATGTGAGTGAAAGTACAAAGCACATTGAACAAGTATCACAGCTTAAAGAGTTGAAATCGATGCAATCGGAAGGAAAATCGTCAGTTTTACCAATTTCCACACCTGAATCAGCCGATTCTCCGGATAGTATTTCGGCAAGGCGATTCGGAGTTGGCCAGAAGAGATGTGAGTGAAAGCACAAAGCACATTGAACAAGTATCATAGCTTGAAGAGCTGAAATCGTTGCAATCTGAAGGGAAATCGTCAATTTAATTGATTTCCACAACTGAATCGGCCGATTCTTGGGATAGTATTTCGGCATGGCGATTCGGAGTTGGCCAGAAGAGATGCGAGTGAAAGCACAAAGCATATTGAAGAAAATCACAGCCTGAAAACGTTCTGGCAATTTCACAAAATTCAGCGCCCACAGCGTTACCTGCCGGTGCGAACGGCTCGAACGGCTCGACGGCTCGAAGAAACCGAATTGCCAAATTTTGCGCTCAGGAATTGAGAAAAAACGCATCACCACGCCACGCTTCTGCACCACTTCTCTCCGCTGAAGTAAAGTTTTGTTTGTTTTTGTTTGTAGGCAAGTTCGTAGAAAAAATGTCTGAGGAGAAGAAAACGGTGCTAGTAACCGTTCGAGTGACCTGTTCACTGTCGAGAGTGAGCGATCGTCAATCGCTGCAGGAGTTCCAGTCTTCTCTGCCCCTGGACAGACTGAAGAAGGTGCCCGACAGTTTGCTTTACCAGATTTTTAGTCAGTCAACAAAGGAGGAAGCCAGCCAGGTTCTGGCAGAGGTGCATCGGCCTTCGGGGCTCTACGGCACCTACCTGAGCGACCCTGTGGCCTTGGTCTGTGCCTACCTCAGCTCTGGAAAGGAATGTGTGGACGAAGAGATGAGGTCAGATGAGCTACGAGAAGCGATTGAAATGGCCAAACTTCTGAAGCTGTCTCAGGCGGTCGAGTTCTTCTACGATTCTTTTCTGACGGCCAACAAGCGCGAACAGCACACCAAGATGCACGATTTGAAGCAAGTGCTGAAGCTGGAGCGATTCGAAGAGAAAGAGGCCTATGGTGTGTGGCGCAGCAACCTCCTAAATGAATAATGCGCCTGTGTGTATGCGTTTTTACGGCATGTCTTTCGATGATTTCTGAACATAAACTGGCAATATGTTCGCATAATAGTGTTCTGTAAGCCTGCTGTTGACTGTAGAATGTGTTCTGTGCTGATTTCTGTATTTGGTTACCAGTCTGTACATTAAAATATTTTTGTTTTCTGGTGCTGCAGATCTTTAGAAGGTTCCCCCTCCCGTACCGGCAAGCGCAGCGCAACTCAAACTTGATTTTTCTATGAAGCAATGTAATTAATTTTAAGCCAGTTTTTCAACAATTTTAGGCAAAAGTCGTTAAAGCAGTGTATAAAACAGCAGTTTTAGCTGTATTTGAATCGAAATTTGAGCTTTTCAGCGATTTTAGTGCCTATCAGCCAAAAAACTCAATTGATACTTTATACAGTTTGTGTATGAATCATGACCTACGTTTTAAAATACGTACTGTACAGTACATACATATAATAGGTCATCTGCCGATAGTTGTCGGGGGTGTAGCGCGCATGTACTAGGGTGTTTGGGGGTTACCCCCTCCCTAGCTAGAAAGGCTACACCCGCCTGAGTACTAGTAGCGGCTCCAGTACTAACAAACTGGTTCAGAAATAGCTAATTTTAGCTTACAATTCACTTGAAAAGGCTTTGAAAACAGAATTCGGAGTTTCCGCTGCTGATGTTCAAGAGAAATCGGTGTTTTTGGAAGGCCTTTTTATCGCGTTTTTGTTGTTTCTGGCTCTAAAATGCTGTTTGGCAGCTTAAAATAGCAATTTTTAGCCTCCTTACTGAAAAAAACGTGCTATAAACGCATTTCCAGGCGTTTTTGAGCTTTTTGAAGTTTTTGGACCCCCTCTGGGCGAACCCCCCGGACCCCGCACCTGACGGAAACCCCTCCCCTCCTCTCGCCCGCCCGGACCTGTCACATGTAATGTTATGGTCTGAACCCAAATCCTAGAGAAGAGGAATACCGAGAAACGCTTAAAAATCACAAGTTTGTGCTAAAAATCGTGAATTTTAGTGTTTGAAATTCTTAAAAAATTGAAAAAAAATCTCAAAAAATGAAACAATTGCTTGCCAGAAAAGTCGAAAGGGAGGAGTCAGAAAAATCGTCTCGGGGAGAGCATCGAATCAGGGGGTCTGGCTTAAGTCGCGGGCTTAAGTCGTCTCGTCGCGCACAACGGCGAATATCCCCGGCAGGGTTGTATAATTAACAGTTAAAAATTCAGACCTGTTATTAACAGTGTTAATAACGTTAATAACAGTGTTATTAACATAAAAACCTGTTAAAAATTAAAAAAACGCCTGAATTTGCTCCAGCAGCATGGCAAAAGCCTAGTATTATTATTATTTGGTATTATTTGGTATTTTCTAGGTATTTGGTATTATTTGGTATTTGGTATTTTTTTGTATACCATATATATACCAAATAGTTTAAATAACTAAACAGTTAGCTTTTAAGCGAAAAATTTTGCATATTTTGCGACTGTATACCATGTCAGAGCTCGTCTGTTCAGAGTTTTCTCTTTATTTCTAATTTACTAAAAGTTTAACAATGCAGATACGCAGAACAAGACGTCTCTTTACCGTTTCTGAGCAACAAAACAATAAATAATTCTGACCACTTTAGCTTATAACAAACAACCATTCATGGAAAATTCTCAAAAAGTGGGAGGGGCCCCCATGAAACGACGCAAGGCGATTTTTGGGGAAGGGGGGTCCGAAAAATCGAGATTTTGGTACTGCGTCGTTTATGGACGGCCCCTTTATCGAGACCGAGCCTAGACCGCAAACGTCACAACGTTATGCTTGCCCATTTCCCGAGTAAGTGAAAAACCATCAAATTCTGCTCGTTTTCTTTCTCGGCATGACTAGATTTCTTTTAGATGCAACGAAAACTCTTCCACTGAGGCAAAACTTATTATATATTTTTGCTGAAAAAACAAAAAGTATGACTTTGCGCTCATTTCAAACAGTTAGCGACCTGTTTATCAACTATTCGGAATTATTTGGTATTATTTGGTATAGAAAATACCATCTGGTATTTGGTATTTTTTATACCATTTGCATCCCTGGTCTCAATAACTAGCAGAAGTACGGTAAATAATCATTCAATGAAGCGTTGGATGCATCCCGAGTTACGGGAAGCTTAAAATAATTTTTTACACTAATTCGAATTATTTACAAGCCTCATGTTAATAACGTGTTATTAACGTGTTAATAACACGTGTTAATAACGTGTTTTTAACAGCTACCCAACCCTGATCCCCGGCCGGTGTCACCCCCAGCCCCCCCTTCGCACTTCAAGTCCTGTTCGTGTATGCACAGTTGACTGTTTGAATGATCATTGCTGCTCCATGAACACTGTTGAAGTCAGTTGAAATCTGCATAAAGCGGACGGTACTGGCCGTGACCTTTCAAGAACTGTTAGGTCAAAGGCCACTACCCCGTTCAGCTGGCAGTCTTTTGAGCTGTTGGCCTGACCTACCGCCGTCTGGGCGCTTTACGATTGTGTTTTACGCTGTCGTGGTCACTGGCTTGTAGCCGTTTCAAAGCTCGTCGACATTATGAGTGAGAAAAGAAGTGAGTAGTATAAGAGTTTAGAGGGTTCGTTTAACTTTTAGTGCTGAAATTCTGCAACGCCCTAGCTTTGTTGACCTGAACCTTCAGTAGAGATCTTTGGAGCTAAAAACTTGACACTACAAATTACTAGAAACTGTTTTCTAAACCGTGGACTTTTTTAATGGCAACCTGACTTGTGAAAGGTGTTGTGTAGCTGGTAGATAAGTAAGGTGTTTATTGTAAAAGTTCAGGTACTGGTCGAGGACGATCTGCGGGCGTCAAGAAGGTGCAAGTTCCTGCCCCTGGAGCTGCAGCAGAACCACCACCAATAACATCGACTGTCTATTGGGACTACGTTGCCGAGTCTGCAGTCTCTGAAGCCACTGAAGAGGTAGAACCTTCTTTTCTCACTTCATTCACTTCATTACAGGCAGTTTATTTCTTTCTTTTACCCTGTTCTATTTCTTTTATTGTTGTTGAAACAGACAGGAAAACGAGAATTATAAATTTCGTACTAATTGGGTTCTCATACGTAAAAGTAAAATAGTACCGTAGCCCTACCCTCACTCGCTGTTTACAAATACAGTGTGAATGTTGCATGTTTCTCTGTTTTATTCCAAATGCCAAGGGGGTACATGTTTTTCTTTACAGGTAGCTTCTCGGGGCGATGAAGAAGAGCTGTCCCCTTTTGCCTCTCGTCCTTATGGCATTTGCGAGTCGGGCAGGGAAATCAGACTGCGCCTCAACATGTACGAAGTTGCGTTCCAGCTCAACTTCCCTGTCTTCCTCTACAAAGTGCACTTCGGCTCTTACAAAAAGATTCCAATTACTGCGTAAGTACATCTATCTATGTGATGAGCCGTTTATCTATGTGATGAGTAGAGTGCGAACAATAGCTAAAAAGCCGAATACCCCAATACCCAATACCTGAGACCCCCAATACCCAATACTTGCGTAGCTGGGCCAAAAATTTCATTTCAGTGGACAGGTACATTCTAGTTTTGTGCACAAGATTTTTTGCACTGCAATTAAAATTTTTAAGAGGCTGGTTGGGCTACTGTAACTGTACGAAATTTTGGACACCCATGACATAACCCGTCTCCAAACAGTGTACGTCGGGTGCACAATCCAGCACTACTGTACTAAGTGCCAAGTACGCTATCTGGAGGGATACCCTATGCAGCACTATCCGGTACGGACCAACTATTTTCTAGTGACCAGAAGGTAGCTATTTTCTGGGCTTGGGTAGAGAGAACAGGGCTGAGGAGTGCAGGAAGACAATACAGCGTCGCCTACAATGCTGATACGCAGGTGCTGTTCGCGCTGAAAGAGGTCAACGAATTCCAACAGGTACGCTAAGCTGGAGATCCATTTGGCAAGTAGGGAATTTCTCAGCCGTTCTTGAAATTGTTGTAATTCCAGACACTAAAATTGCCTGTAACAGCACCTTCTAGCTGTATTTGAGCCCAAATTAGCGTTTTTTTACGACTTTTAGCTGAAAATTGCGATTTTTTGCGTTATAAGCCTACCGAAAAATATTAACTACTCAATCCCTCTGAGTAGCGCCAGACCCAACCCCTTACCGCCGTTGGCGGATTACCTGTTGAATATGTCCCAATACAATTACGGCAGTTAATTCAGCCAAAACACCTTTCTAAGACTTCCATGGGTTGGACTTGAAGATTTTCCGGTTTCCAACTGCCGTCGCCAGACCTGTCGGTTGAGAGGGTGGTAAATTTTCAAATCCTGAGGGGGCTGGGGCAGGAGGTAGATGGCTGATGGCTGTTGAGGGGATGACACAGTAACCCAAAGTCGGTTTTTTTACTAAAATCAAGGTTTTAGGTTTATTTTTCGCTAAAATAGGTTAAAATAAGCTATTCTGAGCTCGTTTGCATCTAATCTAGGCATACTGTCATCGTAATTTCTATGCAAAATTCTTTCTAAAAATTGCGGGCGTAGCGGCGTCCTGAGGGGCTAGGTCAACGCCTGAGGGGAATGAACCCCTCGGCCCCCTTTGCCCATGTCTACCATACGTACACTCCATCGGTAGGGTGCTGAGATGCCAGAAAACGGAAGAGAACTTTGTATTACAGATTCCACCGGAAGGTGCAGAGGTACAGGTGCTTTTGCCAGGCGAAATCGGCAGGAGTCGATTCTTGCTTCGAGCTGAGCTCCTGGGCAATTCGAACCCCGGTACAGGTCTTGGAGAGCGGCTGGTCAAAGGTCACAAAATCACAGCCATCCACTTGATTGATGCCGTCATTCGTCAGCAAGCCTGTCTATCCAGGTAAGCCGGATTGTTAGCTTGGCATAAATGTGAGGGGGTTGACGGCAAACGCCCAGCCCCGAATTATGACAGCCCAAGGCTATTTGGCATTAGAACTATGAAATTTTGGACCCTTGAACAGGCGAAACCATCTCGACCCTCGGCATAGTTCTAGTTCGGCCGAGGGTCGAGAGGGTTTCACCTGGGCAAGGATCCAAAATTCCAAATATGTACCGTAGCTCCAAAACGCCTGAATGCTTTTTAGCACGTTTTTTCAGTAAGGAGAACTAAAACTTCAGAGCTAAAAACAAGCACGAGCTTCTAAAAACACCAATTTCCTTTACCAAAGGCTTTTTCAGATTTTAAGCTTAAGTTTTGTCTTCTCCATAGAGTATCCGAAAACGAGTTATCATAATTTTGCTATTAAGAATTAGTGTTGTTGTGACTACTAGTCAAAGTCAAAGTCATAGTTAATACTTTTTGTGATATCCCAGTCAAACGGACAGGTAGTCAAAGTCAAAGTTTGACTACCTTCGTTACCATAAATACGTAGTCAAACGAAGACCACGTAGTCAAACCGTTTGACTATGACTACATTTTGTTATAAGAGGCAAGCTTTTCTCATGAATTTTACCACTTTTCGCTGTTTGCAACAAAATATTTGACAAATTTGATGCATTTTTAAGCACTATAGGGAGAGATGATATGGGGTAATGAAATGGACATGTTGGTCTGATCATAGGGCCGTACAGGCCCCCCCAATATATCGGATCGGATCGGATCGGAAGCACTATAGAACACCAAACTACCTTTTTCTCTAAAATTCTGACAACAATGAAGCATCAGTCAGTGAATCTCTACTTGATTCAAGTTCGACAGGTCCGAGATTAAAATTATGACATACAGTAGAATATATACACATTTTGATTAAAGAAACAAAAAGAATTGGCTTTAAACACAAAGGGCATTTTATTCCATTTTACAGCGTTTTTTGCGGAGCATGCTTTTTTGGTTTACAATGAAAATTTTGGAGGAAAATGAATAATTCTGCCGTATGTTTTAGCGCCCAACCAGTGTTTATTTAAAAGTAAATGATTTATTGATGGAATAACCACCCATTTCAGGCTGACGCCTGGTAACTGAAACATGATAAATCGCTGAAAATATCAATTTGGCTCCGTTTCTAAAAGTAGTCAAAGTAGTCAAACCAGTGCTCATCATAGTCAAATGGTTTGACTACGATATAGTCAAATTTGACTACTCTGGTATTGTACTCAAACGGACGGTAGTCATAGTCATAGTCAAACGGAAATTTTGGTATTGTAACAACACTATTAAAAATTAGTGATTTCTGAGCAAACTGTCTTGGGGCATTAGGGGATTGGCGTTTCCATATGGGGGTAACCCCTCCAGCCGCTAGTGTTAGTCCATGTATGGTGTTGGTTGGAAAGCTGTTTAGTGCCTTTTGCAGAGAGCGCTGTATTCCAATAGGCAACAAGGTGTTCACAAAGCCCGGGGAGCCGGGTGCCAAGGGGTTCAACCTGGACAGTCTTCGCTTCGTTCTCACCGGCTCCTTGTTCAGCGCCAGACTTGGACTCGATGCCAAACCCTACATCAACGTGGACAGTAAGCATCTTTGCTTTAGCTGCTTCTCTTGGGTGCGTAGGTACTGTAACCAAGGTTTCGAAAGTGACCAACCAGAATGTTTGTTGGCTTGCTAATAGTGCTAATAGTTTTGAAAGTTAGCTTTTTAGGTTATGCATTAGATTGCCTTGATTACAACAGGTCATCCGCCGAAGGGGGAGGGATTGTAGGAGTCTGACGCCGGCCGGGGGTCTGAGCGCAACTTCTAGGGAGGGGTTGGGTACTAAAAAACTATCAAAAATCGCAAATTTACGCAAAAAATCGCCAATTTTGAGCTAAAATTCAGAAGAAAAGTTTTGTTTTACAGGCGATTTTAGCAAATTTAGTGTCCGAAATATTAGAAACTTGCAAAACTTTGCTCAACAAATTACTTGGCAGATAAATCGGAGGGAGGGTCGGAAAAATCGTCTGGGGGGCTCCCGATCAGGTGGTCTGGCTTAAGTCGGGTGGGGGCAGACCCCCGGACCCCCTGTTAGCTGTTTTTGCTCCAATCAACGTATGGCAACAGAATTAATGCGATAATTTCTTATAGTGGCCGGCTGCCTTGCCTTATGCAAGCAGTACGCCAGTTACTGTACGTACAGCTTTCTTGATATATATTTTTGCCATTTTTGGAGATACAGAAAGAGTCTTCTCGTTAAATACGATGCATGCCAAGCAGACCCAACCGTCTGAAGACCAATTTCCCACC
Organism: Sabatieria punctata; assembly: GCA_030248155.1. NCBI lineage: Eukaryota > Metazoa > Nematoda > Chromadorea > Araeolaimida > Comesomatidae > Sabatieria > Sabatieria punctata. Next base: position 13,637 of record JASANB010005621.1, read on the forward strand.
CGTGCCATTTCAGACTTATTAATTTCAGTTCAATATTACGATTTTCAGCGTTTTTTGCTACCGTACGCTTTCAGGAAGAATTTGTGTTCAGCAGACCCTACTCCCCCTGTCGACGGGTGATCAGTTACATATTTTTTGTTAGGTTTGTACGTACAGTATAGTTGGCATGACCGCTTTACGCATTTTGTAGAATTGTAGAATGTAGAATTGAGTTGCAGCGTCGAACGCAGTCTTCTACAATGCAATGTCGTGTATCGAGTACATGTGTCAGGCGCTCAATGAAGCTGGTGGTACGAAGAGCTACGATGCCAGTCAATTGAACAGCTCCGTTCGACTGAATGAGGCTCAGGTGCAGGTGGTGCATGACTACCTAAGAGGTAATTCTGTCCTTAGCTTCCACCGTCTCTTTCTCTCTGATTAAAGCGGCGTCTTTTCACAGTGTTGGCCATAAAGTATTTTTTACTCAAGGTTTTCAGCCGTTTTTTCTATTCTGGGCCCATTTACACCTAACCTAAGCATGCTTTTATCATAATTTACTATACAAAATTCCTAAAAATTGCTGAGGGTGTAGCGGCGGCCTGAGGGGGAGGTCAGAGGGTTAACCCCCTCAGCCCCCTTTGCCCATGTCTGCTTAGGATGAACCCTTGAACTCATGCACATTGCTTGTTAGAAAGCATAATGTTGGTACGCTTCTTGACACCGAACTGCAATCATTTATACAGTCAGGGAAATTACGACATACATAGTATCGCTACCATATGGTACCAGTCAAGTGGTGGGTGGTAGCCACCTCAGGTGATACCGTATATGGTATCCGATACCATTTCGATCGAAGCCTCATGTGATAAAATATATGCACACATGGGCTAGCATTTCGGCTGAGGGAGTGGTAAATTTTCAAATCCTGAGGGGGTAGCGGCGACTGGTGGAGGTTGACGGATAGTAAGCCAGAACCATACATGTAGCTGGGTTTTCGGCTGGGGGGGAATTTTTCTGATCCAAAATAGGGTTTCAGGGCTATGCCCAAAGGGGGTTTCAGCGACCTTTTTTTGGTGTCCAAAAGTGGGTTTCAGCGTCCTTTTTTTGGGCTCAAAACAGGGTTTTGAGGACTAAAAATGGGGTAAAAATCGTGTCTGAAGTGCAAAAATTCCGTTTAAAACCTAAAAATGGGGTAAAAATCGTGTCTGAAGTGCAAAAATTCCGTTTAAAACCCTATTTTTGCTGTAAAACGTGGAAAAAACCTTATTTTTAATGTAAAATGTGCAAAAAAAGCTAATTTTGCTTTAAAACGTGCAAAAAACCCATTTCATTCGACATAATACAGTTAAGAGTCAGTCTCTGATTCGATCGAGTCTCCGCCCTTATCCCTATGTCAAGTTGAAAATCGAACTTTGGCGTAGAGACCTGTGCGTTGGTGCATTAAGAGGCATTCATGAGTTATGTTAAACCTTCAAAGGGTTTATGGATTTGACGCTCCATTCCCGAGATACAAGCCGCCAAAAATCGGCCCGCTTAACTATGGGACCAAAATTCTCAACTCGAATTTCTTTTGTACCAATAAGAGTTGGGACTAGGGCCCGACCGGATATCCGGATCCGGATCCGGCCGGATATGGCCATATCCGGATCCGGTACCGGATCCGGATATTACCTGCCGGATATGCCGGATATCAGTCACAGATGAGAAAACGTGATTTTTTACGCATTTTGTACATAAATATTGCATTCAACCGAATGCTTGTTAGAAATTTCTTGAGGCGATTGTAATCCATGACCCCAGCAGTTCGTATAACCCTGATTTCTGTGCAAAGGATAACACCCTCATTTTTGACAATGCTAATTTTTCACCTTGACTGAAAGTAAAAATCTGCCAGATTTTAACCGGTTTGTGAAAAAGCTGAGCTCTTCAGGTTCTTAAGTCCATATAAAGATTGGTTAACTTGCAAAATTTGGCAAAGATCCGATGAAGGGTTCTTGAAATATTTACGTTAAAAATTGACATCTGAAAATTCCGGTCAGTTCATTTCGGAAGGGGATAACTCCAAGCTAGAAGGTGAGCAGGCTAGTGATGTGTGTGGCGTCGCGTGTGTATCTGTAGCTGCGTCAGTCAGTTTGTACACACCACTTGTTGTAGTGACAACCGCGATAGCCTACCGTAACCGTGTACGCGCCACACACTGTAATTGTAGCGTTTAGGGCGCCGCGTGATCGAGTTTTGCCGCTCGCCTTTGTTCTCGCTCACTCTCTCCGTCTGGCTACCTGGCGAGCGGTTGTGTCTTTATTCTTCTGTCTAATTAATTAATTGTTGGTTGGAGGTAAAAGTTGTTTGCGGATCGGCAACTACTACAAACCTACAGACGACCAACAAAACAACTGGCGACCAACGGTGGCATTCGGCGATCGTGGAAGAAAGAAAAAGACGATTTCCGAGGGAGGACGGTATTTCTTCACCTACCAACTTTCGGACGCACGCCTGGTTGGCGGCTGCTCTCAACTCAGAAGAGGAAGGACGCCTAAACACCAACGGTCGGCGTTTTTTCTCACTGATTTGGTTGGAGAGGAGGTCTCAGTACTTGTGATCTAATCACTTGTACCCCTCCTCATCTTCATTCCTGCCGAAGGAGGAGTCGCCTACTCCATTCCTGCCGAAGGAGGAGTCGCCTACTCCATTCCTGCCGAAGGAGGAGACGCCTATTTCATTCCTGCCGGAGGAGGAGACGCCTACTTCATTCCTGCCGGAGGAGGAGACGCCTACTCGTGTCTACTCGTTCCTGCCGGAGGAGGAGAAGTCTGCGCGTGTCTACTCGTCACTACCGGAGGAAAATTCGCAGCGTTCGCACCGGAGCAGGATTCGCAACGTCCGTACCGCAGGAGGAACCGTACGTCCGTACCGCGGGGAGCCTTCGCAGTGCCGAAGTCTTCGCAGTGTCGCACCGTCAGCGTTTCTTCGCAGTGCGACAACGTTTCTTCGCAGTGTCGCACCGCCAACGTTTCTTCGCAGTGTGACAACGTTTCTTCGCAACGTCGCGGCTCCGCAGCTTCGCACCGCCGGGCGCCGAATTGAAACAACGCGGAAACAACCGGAAACAACGCGGAAACTACCGGAAATCGTGCAACAACCACCGCGATGTCAAACAAACGACTACACATCCCTGCACCGCAGCCCTACTGGCAGACAACTGATGATCAACCCCCTCTTCGATGGCCACTCTGGGAGCGGCTGTTTTCTGCATTCCTAACTGGACTGGACGCAACAAGGGACAACACGGCGAAATTAACGGACAAGGAAAAGAACGATTTTCTTCTTTCGTTTTTGGGGACAGCCGCGCTTCCCCAATTCGCCAGTCACCCTGTGTTCAACGCCGATCCAGATGCCAGCTTCCAGGAATTCCTGACAGCCGCCCGGGAGACATTCTACAGGCCAATCAACCCAGTGAGGGCTCTGTTCGACTTCATGCAGCACTCACAAGGATCTACTGAGTCAGTCACTGATTACCTCCGTGTACTCAGGACTCTGATCCAGCAGTGCACCTTCCCAGTTGAGGAGGGAACCAGACGCGTGGAGGAGCGAATGCTAATCGACTACCTGCTAGCGATTCAGATGGTGCGAGGACTACACAGTCGGGACACACAGGAGAAATTGCTCGCCCAGGATGCAGTGGATTTGGCAAAATTCACTGCCCTCGCATTGGCTGATGAGAGCGCCAAAAAGGATGCTGCAAACATGGCACCCGGGTCATCGCAGATCAGCGCTACCTCACACCGCCGGTACAACCGGGGCAAGGGACCTAGCTCCGCGCAGCACACAGGACCCAGACCTACGCCGGTACGCCCCAGTACCTCAGTCAACCGCCAGCCAACCGGTAGGAGAGTCTGCCGGCATTGTGGAGATCCATCACATGCAGACAGCAAGGATTCCAGATGCCGAGCCAGAGGTCAAACCTGCAGCAACTGCGGCAAAAAGGGACACTTCCAGCGAGTCTGTAGGGGCAAGCCATGCTCTACCTCGCGCCCTCAGCCCAAACAACAGTGTCAACTCACACATCAGATGCGCAGCAATCACAAAAAGGGCCGGAAAAGTGTCAATGGACTGCACACCAATCCACCTTACTGTGAGGTTCAAATCGCGTCTACTGACGATGCTCCAGAGGAACCACTGCGATTGATGGTCGATACTGGATCGGATGTCACTGGAATCACTCGCGATGAGTTCCATAAGCACTTCCGATGGACTAGACTGCAGGAGGCCGACCCCATCGTCAATTTCGACCAGTCTGAAGTGTCAATCGAAGGACAATTTCCTGCTCAACTCTCATTCCAAGGACGGACTGCCAACGTGTCAGTGTATGTGTTTGGAGACTCCTGCAACAATACACTGGGCATGGACGCAATGCGTGCTCTGGATCCAGTGCACATCACTATCCAGTCAAGGAGCAGCACTGTTTGCGCAGTCACCAAGTCCAGCTTACCAGAGGATGTCAACAACGGTGCTCCAGCTAGGAACAAGCCACCAGCAGACGTCTCTGAGGGATCAGCTCCACAGGTGCCCAGTCTGTCAGCCAAGGACACTGAGACCTGGGAGAAAGCAGGATTGCTGCCGCTACTGCACAGCTTTCCTCAGCTGACAAGCAGGGATATTGGCACTTTCCCAGGATTCAAGCATCGAATCAGACTGAAGCCTGATGCCAGGGTACCACCCGCCCAACCAGTTCGCTCCATTCCAGTGCGCTTCGAGCAACTTGCAGAGAAGGCAGTCAAGGAAATGGAGGAGCAAGGCATCTGGGAGAAGGTCGCACACTCAGACTACGTGCATGGAATGGTCGTGGTGGCAAAAGCAGACGATTCTACTGCTGTACGCATCACTTCCGACCTGTCTCCGCTCAACAAAAACGTGGATCCAGTGCTGTATCCACTACCCAACATCCAAGATTTGCTGTACACGCACCTCGCTGCTGCTACAGTGTTCAGCAAAATCGACCTGTGGAAGGCCTACTTCAACATCGAGCTTGAGGAAGAGTCTCAGTTACTAACGACTACAGTAACACCCTGGGGCTACTACGCTTATCGAAAGCTGCCCATGGGACTCAAGGATTCTGCAGCAGTTTTCCAGAAGCTGGTTCATGAAACGCTTGCTGGGATTCCTGGATGCCAGCCCTACATAGATGACATCATTGTCTATGGAAGGAATCGAGAGGAGCACAACCGCACTTTACAGCTTGTGTTGCAGAAGTTGGATGCAAAGAACCTCCGACTCAACCTCAGCAAGTGCACTGTCGCCTCACCTAGCATCTCGTTTCTGGGCCATGTAATCGCCAACGGATGTGTCAGACCGGACCCACACAAGTTGGACTCATTCAAAACATGGAACGGCCCCAGAACAAGTCTGATGTCCAAAGTTTTTTGGGTGCGATCAACTACCTAAGCAAGTTCGTTCCTAGCCTGACCAACGCCTCAGAACCACTTCGTGTGCTCACCAGAGCAGACACAAAATTCAAGTGGGAGCAGCCTGAGCAAGCTGCATTCGATCGGCTCAAATCACTGATCTGTGACAAACGAGGACTCAAACTCAAGATGTTCGATCCGGAGAAACCCACCATCGTGACTACAGACGCCTCTGCCTATGGTATTGGTGGAATGCTGTCTCAAGTGCACTGCGGCCAGGAGTACCCAGTGGCATTTGGACACCACACGCTGGACCCCACCAAACGGCGTTGGGACACCACAGAGAGGGAAGCATTCGCTGCCATGTTCTTCTGTGAACACTGGGAGAAGTACCTACTTGGCAGTCACTTCACACTACGCACGGACCACCAAGCTCTGCAAGCTTTGCTGCATCGACAGGCCAACCAACGGCGATCTCAGAAGTTCGAACGTTGGGTCCATCGCCTCAACGTTTTTGACTACACAGTCGAATTCGTGGCTGGAAGGAAAAACTACATGGCAGATGCGTTGTCAAGGCTGCAGAAGGTGCCAGATGTGCCTAGAATTCGCAGTACCACTCAGAAGGGATTTTCCATCGAGAAAATAGCGAAAGCTACTGACCAGGACCCTCAACTGCAACTTGTGAAGCGTTTCTGCACTACAGGCTGGCCAGCTAAGCCTAGACTGCCGCCTCAACTCCACTCAACAGTGTACCACACTCTACGTGACAACTTCTCCCTGGAGCATGGATGTGTTGTGCGAGACAAAGCTCAGATTCTGGTTCCGACCTCACTGCGAACAGATCTGCTGTCCATGGCTCATGAGGGACATCCAGGCATCGTGGCTTTCAAACGGAAGCTCAGAGAGACCTACTGGTGGCCTGGAATGGCTACAGAGGCTGAGCGTTTCGTCAGGAACTGTGGAAACTGTCTCAATTCAGCCAAGTCAGCACCCAAGCTGCACCTGCAGGGCCAGCATCTGTATACACCGAAGGAGCCATGGGAGGAACTCTCCATCGACATCACAGGGCCATTTGACAACGCCCCTGCTCACCAAAAGAACATCGTTGTGCTCGTGGATAACTACTCCAAGTTCCCAGAGATTCTGTGCACAAAGGACACCACTTCTGGCAGAATCATCCGCTGGCTCAAGGAGATTTTCGCTCGTTTTGGCAACCCAGCCAAAATAATCTCTGATAACGGACCACAGTTTGTCAGTGACGAGTTTCGAAACTTCCTGACAGAACGGGACATCATCCATGAGACAACACCTGTCTACACTCCTCAACAAAATGCGTTCGTGGAGGTCTTCAATCGATTCATCAAACACCACATACAGACGTTCAGCTCGAGTCTACCGTGGGAAGAAGGCCTTCAGCGATCCCTCGCTCACTTTCGTGCTACACCTCGAGAGGGCCAGGAGCTCAGCCCTGCACAGAAGTTTTTCGGACGCAGACCTCGATTGGGCTGGGAAGTCTACCGACAGCCCCGCAAAACGGCTCAAAAAGAGGAAGGAGGGGAAGACAAGCAATCGCGGCAAAAACAACAGCAACCCAGCCAAAATACTGCTAGCTCAGGGCAACTGTTCGCTGTTGGGCAGAAGGTGCGCACCAGACAACCTCACACGCCTAAAGGACTCAGCCCCTGGAGCAACAAAGTGCTAACTGTTGTAAAGGTGCTCGGCAGATTCAACTACTTGCTGTCTGACAAGCAGAAGTGGAACGGGCGCAACATGCAACGTGTTGTTGACCAGCCGGGACCATCTGTCTATGAAGCTGAGGCCACCGCGCCAGAACCAGCTCAGCCGCGACCAGCAGGACGACACCACCCGCAGCGGGATCGTCAACCGCCAGACCGCTTGGGAGACTGGCTGTACTACTAACTGACGATTTCGCTTCAAGAAAGAAGAAGGTGGTTGATGTGTGTGGCGTCGCGTGTGTATCTGTAGCTGCGTCAGTCAGTTTGTACACACCACTTGTTGTAGTGACAACCGCGATAGCCTACCGTAACCGTGTACGCGCCACACACTGTAATTGTAGCGTTTAGGGCGCCGCGTGATCGAGTTTTGCCGCTCGCCTTTGTTCTCGCTCACTCTCTCCGTCTGGCTACCTGGCGAGCGGTTGTGTCTTTATTCTTCTGTCTAATTAATTAATTGTTGGTTGGAGGTAAAAGTTGTTTGCGGATCGGCAACTACTACAAACCTACAGACGACCAACAAAACAGCTAGGACTTGGCCAAAACAAACTCAACAAAAATAATAATACTAATGTGATACAATGCCAAACTGTGTTTCCCCTTCTGTTTTTTCCAGATGAGGTCTGTGCTGTATCTGTAAAATAGCTATGCCTAATAAATGCTAAAGATTGCATAGACATTCCGACCAAACTCAAAAATGCTTGGAAAGCGTCCAGTTATCAATTTCTAGCCGCGGTGATAAAATATGCAAATATGCAAAAAAATATGTACTTATCTCATTTTTGCATGCATATGATATATGCAATATCACATGCATCGCAAAAACCCGATATCATCCAACTACAATTATTAGATGTTGTTTTGAATCAACTGTTATAGAACAAAGAAATGTATATATGTGGTTTATTGCATTCTAAAAAGTTTTTAAGTTGATCAATGATATCCGGCATATCCGGATCCGGATCCGGCCGGATATGGGCACATCCGGATCCGGATCCGGATCCGGTAGAAAATTGTATCCGGTCGGGCCCTAGTTGGGACTATAAAATTGGGGATTTTAGGTAACTTTTTGAGTAGTTTAAGAATTTGTGGTCCAAAATTATTTTTGAGTAAAAAATTTTTTTGCGACCACCTTTGGCCGGCCCTAGCTCGTCTGGAACCCCCCCTACACAGTTTTTTTTATTTCAGAATTTTGTAGCGCTATCAATTTGCCAGACTATGGTGTAAAGCATTTTGGGCTGCGACCCGACATTCGTGAGATATTCGCATCCGAATGGCCAAAACCATGCAGAATTTGCTAGTTTTGCAGTACACAAAGCTACGGTTTTGGCCATTCGGAGGCGAATATCTCACGAATGTCGGGTCGCAGCCCAAAATGCTTTACAACCAAGTCTGGCAAATTGATAGCGCTACAAAATTCTGAAATAAAAAACCTGTGTAAGGGGGGGTTCTAGATGAGCTAGGGCTGGCCAAAGGTGGTCGCAAAAAAATTTTTTACTCAAAAATAATTTTGGACCAAACATTCTTAAACTACTCAAAAAGTTACCTAAAATCCCCAATTTTTTAGTCCCAACTCTTATTATAATAAAAGTAATCCGGCATCGTAGCTTTGTGTGCGGCAAAACTAGCAAATTCTGCACGGTTTTGGCCATTCGGAGGCGAATATCTCACGAATGTCGGGTCGCAGCCCAAAATGCCTTACACCAAAGTCTGGCAAATTGATAGCGCTACAAAATTCTGAAATAAAAAAAACTGTGTAGGGGGGGTTCCAGACGAGCTAGGGCCGGCCAAAGGTGGTCGCAAAAAAAATTTTTGCTCAAAAATAATTTTGGACCAAAAATTCTTAAACTACTCAAAAAGTTACCTAAAATCCCCAATTTTATAGTCCCAACTCTTAATATAATGAAAGTAATCCGGCATCATAGCTTTGTGTACTGCAAAACTAGCAAATTCTGCATGGTTTTGGCCATTCGGATGCGAATATCTCACGAATGTCGGGTCGCAGCCCAAAATGCTTTACACCATAGTCTGGCAAATTGATAGCGCTACAAAATTCTGAAATAAAAAAAACTGTGTAGGGGGGTTCCAGACGAGCTAGGGCCGGCCAAAGGTGGTCGCAAAAAAATTTTTACTCAAAAATAATTTTGGACCAAAAATTCTTAAACTACTCAAAGTTACCTAAAATCCCCAATTTTTTAGTCCCAACTCTTATTGGTACAAAAGAAATTCGAGTTGAGAATTTTGGTCCCATAGTTAAGCGGGCCGATTTTTGGCGGCTTGTATCTCGGAAATGGAGCGTCAAATCCATAAACCCTTTGCAGGTTTAACATAACTCATGAATGCCTATTAGTACACCAACGCACAGGTCTCTACGCAAAAGTTCGATTTTCAACTTGACATACCAAGACTCGATCGAATCAGAGACTGACTCTTAAAATGCATTTGTGGAACCTTCTTTAGAGATTTCTTTAGAGATGGGAATTTTCTCCGAAAATCGGGCCTGGGGGGAAATACCCCCCATTCCCCCCCCAACTACATGTATGGCCAGAACGTCCGATTTTTTGCCTGAAATCAAGGTTTTTTGCATATTTTTCAATTAGTGGTAAAAAGCTACTAATTTAGCTCGTTTACACATCTAGACATACTTTCGTCATAATTTTCTATACAAAATTCTTCGAAAAATTCCTGAGGGGGTAGCGGCGCCCTGAAGGGGGAGAATCTGCGGTTTCCCACATTACCTTTCATGCATGAAACTAAGACACTCATGAAACGTTTAAAGCAACCAAGGAGACAAGAGTACACTTGGCCTTGAGTACCATGGTAGCACCTAAGTCCTCGATCGAAGGGATACCATGGTATCGGTACCATATATGGTATCCACCTGAGGCCTTGATCGAAGGGATACCATATGGTACCGGTACCATATACGGCATTCTTTAACGATTTGAAGAAGGGATACCGTACGGTATCATCTGAATCTGAGGTCTCGATCGAATGGGTACCATACCATATATGGTATCACATACCGATACCATGTACATATGTACAATGTAGGTCGTTATTTCCGGACTGTTATAGGAAATTTGATTTAAACCGTAAAACAGCTGTAGAACGGCACATCTTAAACTTGATACGGTACAGTTGTTTTACACTAACCATTTCAGGAATGAAGCTGGATCTGCGTTACTTCGAGAGTCAAGATCAGTACCGCACTATCAAGTGTGCAAAGGTCTTGAAAGACGTACCCAAGGAACACGAGTGAGAGACACACTAAAGCTAGGAACCTCCTTTAACAAAAACAGTCAACTTTCAGGTTCACACTGCCTGACGGCATGGTGACCAACGTGGAGGAGTACCTGAAGAAGAGACGAGGCATTGCACTCAAGTACCCCTTGCTGCCTCTGGTCCAGTTCGGCTCTGGCAAGCGCCTTTCTATGGTGCCGATCGAGCTCTGCTCTATCTCTAACTTCCAACGCTGCGGCAAGGACTTGTCTGAGGGCGCTACCTCAATCATGATCAAGGTAAATATGATAAACCTCAGCCCAGAGTAAAGACTGACCAGTTACAGAAGTTGTGCACCAATGCACCGGCACGTCAGGCCACTGTGAACGAATTGGTGCATTCGCTGGATTTCGGACACGACCCATTTTGCCAGGAATTCAAGGTTGAAGTCAACACGGAAATGGCACGAGTGCGTGGTCGAGTCCTTGAGCACCCGCCTATTCAGCATGGCCAGGTAAACCAAGAATCAATCGATCGAAATACATGTATCAGGGTCGGTGGGGTTGCGTCGTTTTGGCCAGGCTGAAGATTGAGCTGGAAATCGGTGAGGTTAGAGTACTAAAAATGGCTAAAACGTGCTAAAAATGGGCTCAGACAGATTATATTTGAATTGCTGTTTTGTCCCAAAATTGAAAAAAATGACCCAAGATACGTACATCCCAGAAAATTCAGGGTGAAAAATCGTGCGTGCAGGAGTGAACAGTAGCTTACCCAGGGGTGTAGGGTAGGGTACACCCCCTTTGTTGGCGGAGGTAGGAAGGAAAAATTAGGCAAAAATAACAGAAAATAATGAATTGTGTACTAAAACTGTCTTTATTTTATACTTCGTATTTAATTGTCATTGCCAACCGAGATCGGCCAGACATGTATAGTGGGGGGTCGGCAGAATCGGCCAATATGGTGTGCGTTGGACATCCCTATGGCCCCAAAGTAAAACCCTAAAACAGTTCCGCCCAACTCCCTCTGGGTACCCAGCAATGGCCATCCATGGTTCTCTATGATGAAGGCCATTTTCCATAGTAAAACTCCAAAACACCCCCACGGAAATGACCTTTTCTCTGGGGGGCGAGCAAACTCAGACCCGTGCTATGCAGGGTTCGAAAGCTCACATCATGGGCTTTCAGAATCTGTAATAAAATTTATGGTGATTTTTGTTGTTTCAAAAATAATCGTTCCCGAAGTATCCAGTAATCACGATTTTATCAGTTTTCAGCAGCCAAATAAAATGGTTTGGCATGAAAATTTAATGAGCATACTAGGTTTTCTGACACGGCAAATTCAATGGCGTGATCCATTTGTGCATAGGACCATGTGATCAATCGATAGCCAGCAATGGCCATCCATGGTTCTCTCTGATGAGGGCCATTTTCCGTAGTAAAACTCCAAAACACCCCTCACGGAAATGAACGTTTCTCTGGGGGGGCGAGCAAACTCAGACCCGTGCTATGCAGCGTTCGAAAGCTCACATCATGGGCTTTCAGAATCTGTTATAAAATTTATGGTGATTTTTGTTGTTTCAAAAATAATCGATCCCGAAGTATCCATCAATCACGATTTTATCAGTTTTCAGCAGCCAAATAAAATGGTTTGGCATGAAAATTTGATGAGCCTACTACAGGGTGTCTCAAAAAAATGATCACATTTCTTTTTACTGCCATTTCCGCAAATTTTGACCAAATAGGCTGAAATTTGGACCATAGGTGCCCAAATTCGGGCAATTTTATATGTTAAAGTTTGGTGCACTAGGCTTGACCAATTCTCGAGAAATTTCAAAAAAAGTGAAATTTGGTAATTTCAATACCAAAATCCGGTCACCGAAAAAACGTTACATTACATTATCGCCTAAGCTCTAACGATAGCGTTGGAGTTCATGCGTCATCTTTTTACACACTAATTACCCTGAACTTCTGCGTTTACACTCCAAATTCCATCCAATTCCGTCAAAAATTGAAAAGGAAATGTTTCCATTTTTCGGTGACCGACTTTCACAATTGAAATTACCAAATTTCACTTTTTTTGAAATTTCTCGGGATTGAGTCAAGCCTAGTGCACCAAACTTTAACACATAAAATTGCCCGACTTTTGGCACCTATGGTTCAAATTTCAGCCTATTTGGTCAAAATTTACGGAAATGGCAGTAAAACGAAATGTGATCATTTTTTTTGAGACACCCTGTAGTTCGATCATTTGCACAGCAAAAATTCGATAATTGATCAAATATCGATTACCGATTGATCACGTGATCATAGCTGTAAATTGATGTCGCGAATGAATTTGGCGTAGCAGAAAACCCCCAATTTGGTTATCCCATTTTCCTTCTTAGCTGATTTAGTTAGGTGCTGAAAACTGATCAATCGTGATAACGTGATAAATCGATATTTCGGGATCGATTATTTTTGAAACAACAAAAATCACCATAAATTTTATTGCAGATTCTGAAAGCCCGTGATGTGAGCTTTCGAACGCTGCATAGCACGGGTCTGAGTTTGCTCGCCCCCCAGAGAAACGTTCATTTCCGTGAGGGGGTGTTTTGGAGTTTTACTCCGGAAAATGGCCCTCATCAGAGAGAACCATGGATGGCCATTGCTGGCTATCGATTGATCACATGGTCCTATGCACAAATGGATCACGCCATTGAATTTACCGTGTCAGAAAACCTAGTACACCTGTATGCTCATCAAATTTTCATGCCAAACCATTTTATTTGGCTGCTGAAAACTGAAAATCGTGATTAGGGGGCGTGCAATAATTACGTAATGGTATTTTTGCCCATTTTCGGACCCCCCCTCCCCCCTGATAATCGCCCGTAATAATTTTCTGACCCCCCTCCCCTAATTACGTAATAATTTGGCTACCCCCCCCCCCCGAAATTTCAATTTTTTGAAGAGTTAGAGCCGAAAATTTTCCATTCAATTCTATGTAAAATGACGTTCTTATTAAAATAGCATCTGTATGCAGTAACAATTGATAGTTATTTTAGTTTTCTTTATTGATGAGCTACAACTACGTACATGTACGTATAGTCTTAGTTTTACATAGATAGAAGCCATCATTGGATGGCGTTTTGTTACTGACGGGGTGACGGATTGTATTGAAAGTGTTTTATACTGGGTTTTAGGGCTGCTTCAATATTGCTTGACTGATAATCGATAGTCATAAACCAGAGTTCGTGCGGGACCCGAAAGGTCAGGGAATTTGGTGTCCAGTCAGGGAAAAAATTGATAGCAGTAGAATCCTCTCTCGCCCAAAGGGCCGTGTCAGAGCTTTACACACCACTCTTTTGAAAATGGGACTTCTGACTTTCCACAACTACTACACCTTACAGAATGCCGGTTAAATGCGTTTTTCAGAGCAAATTTTTAAAAATTCTGAGCCTTGTTAGAATGTTGTCACTCTGATTGGTCGGGGAAATTTGACTTTGTTCAGCGAATTTTGCACGGAAAAAGGTGCACGAACCCTGTAAAAGATCGAGTCGATAAGTGTTATACCCTAATATACTCTTAATAAGATGTCAAAGGCCACTCTTGCCATTTAGCATTTGAAAAATTGGAAAGCCCTGACGTAAACGGTAGCTACCTTCTCTAATCTAAACGTTCATCTAAGTGAAATCGAGAAAATTTAAGCCCAATGGCTTCAAATCGAGACTACAAGTACATGTACTACACATGAAAACAATTAAAATTATGGCCACTTTAGTGATTTCTGCACTTTAAAAAATTACGTAATGAAGTCGCCAACCCCCCCCCTCCCCCCACCGTAATGAATAGTAATCTTTTGGCGAACCCCCCCCCTCCCCCCTCATGCCATTACGTAATTTTTGCACGTCCCCTTAATGGATACTTCGGGATCGATTATTTTTGAAACAACAAAAATCACCATAAATTTTATTACAGATTCTGAAAGCCCATGATGTGAGCTTTCGAACGCTGCATAGCACGGGTCTGAGTTTGCTCGCCCCCCAGAGAAAAGGTCATTTCCGTGGGGGGTGTTTTGGAGTTTTACTATGGAAAATGGCCTTCATCATAGAGAACCATGGATGGCCATTGCTGGGTACCCAGAGGGAGTTGGGCGGAACTGTTTTAGGGTTTTACTTTGGGGCCATAGGGATGTCCAACGCACACCATATCGGCCGATTCCGCCGACCCCCCACTATACATGTCTGCCTGATGGCCGCCCGATCTCGGTTGACAATGACAATTAAATTAATACCGTTTAAATCCGTTTTTCAAGGCTAATTTTCCACAATTTTCTCGCCCTGGCCCAACAAGACGCAGGCAACTTCATAATTTTCCCCTTTGCAAAATACTGGGATCGCCACTGGGAGGGAATCTGGGGAGGTTAGGTTTACCCCGCCAGGTACCCTCGAACCCGTGGTTACATGTATGATTCGAACATGCATCAGTATCTGTTTGCAGAACCGAATTGAGTACCCGGGAACCGGCGCGTGGGACGCCAAACCGAACAGTCCAGCTCCTCTCCTCAGTACCACCAAGCGGATCGACAAGATCGGAGCTCTAGTGCTGGGCCTGCATCCCACTGGGCAGTTGCATGCTGAAATTTGGTACGTTTATGTTGAGAGCACTGACAGTCAGCAGAAGTTGGAAGAGTTAGGCAAAAGTGACATTGTCATGATAAAAACAATTGCTTCAACCCCTTTTATATACGGTCAGCACCTTTTCAGCGCTGGTATAAATACACTCTGCCAAGTGGCCAACATGATAGGGATGGCACTGGGACCTCACGTCGACAGCAACATCCCGATGCATCAGTTGAACATAGGGGATCTGGAAAAGGAATTGTCCAGTGCGCTGCGCGGCAGTACGGATTTCGCTGATTGCACCTTTTTGTTGGTGGTTATGAACGCCAGGAACCCCGCTGTCTATGGTGCTGCACACTCTTCTCTCAATGTTGGTGAGTTGTGACTAGAGTGACAGCCTTTTCAGGCATAGTAAAGCGCGTGTGCGAGACTGAGTTGAACAAGAAGACTCAGTGTATCCTGCTCAAGAACCTGAAGTCACTGCCTGGCCGCAAGTTGACGGCTTACAATTTGCTTTTGAAGATCAATGCCAAGTTGGACGGCATCAACTGGACACTTTGCACTGACGGACCGCAGTAGGAGTTTTGTTTTGATCAATTAATGGATTTTCGAAACTAGTTTTTATAATTGCTTTACCTAATTATGTTCTGACAGGCTTACAACTGTCCATTCAAGAATTTGGATTTTTTAACAGTTATGTTTTCTCTCTGTAACAAGTACATACAGTAGGTATATTAATAATTACTCTTGGGTGAGAATGTGTTTTTGCAGTATCAGCAATATCAATGCTCACTTCGTCAAGTACGCTACTATGTTTTTGGGCATCGATGTCAGTCATCCTGGTGGCAAGGACAAACGCATTCCTTCACTTGCTGCGGTAACATTTTTCTTTCAAGATATGAATAGTCTGATCTGTTGGCTTTTTAGTTAATTCTTGTAGTTTGCTTTTGAATTTAAAGCAAAAACTTTTTGCCCGGAGGACCAAAGAGATGCATGCCCCATATGTTTGCCTTACAATGTATGCTAAACGTCTCTTAGCCAGTTCTTTATAGACTAGTTTCGTGTGCCTGTTTTTGCACTGTTTTGCAGCTTCGAATTAAAGATTGGGTTCAGCTGTGATAGTTGTCCACTATATTTGGTTGTTTGAGGTGGTGGGTTCGATTGGCAGATTTCCCGACTGGAAGTTCCACGCCTCTATCAGATTCAACAACCCAGGCAAAGAGGGACTAACCTACATGCAGGAGGCGGTCACTGAGCGACTGCAGGACTACTTCAAGTCCAACAATGCGCAGCCTGACCATATTATTGTCTACCGTGACGGGGTGGCTGAGACCATGTTCTCTGAGGTATGTAAATTTGTTTACTTGAATGACTGATTATTTTTCGTGTGTGGGTCTGGGTTGGACCGAGCCGAAGTTACAGATGAAGCATGCTTATCAAACACTAGCACTTGGGCTAATTACCTAACTGATCAACCACAAAGTTTAGATGGTCAACAGTGAGGTGAGGGAAATCCGCGACGCAGCAGAGAAATTTGGCATTCACGACCTCAAGCTCACCTACATAGTCTGCACGAAGCAACACCATGTGCGCATGTTTGCTGAGGACAAGGATGACCAAGTAACCATAACAACTCACCATTTGTCTATGCTCATAGTGAGTTTAGGTGGGCAGATCCCAGAACGTCCCAGCTGGCACCTTGGTTGATTCACAAGTTGTGCATCACGACCTCTTTGATTTCTACCTGTGCAGTCATGCTGGAATCCAAGGCACTTCTAGGCCGTGCCATTACACTGTAAGTGCACTTCAGGGGTTAATTTTTTTTAGAAATAAGCACTCTAGACATGGTTTATGTGCATTTGCCGATAATTTTCAGGTGTTAGTTAACGACTGCCTGCTGGAGGCAGAGTTTCTGGAGTCTCTCACCTTCTACATGTGTCACATGTACGCCCGGTGTACACGCTCAGTCAGTGTTCCTGCTCCTGTCTACTACGCCGATAAGGTGGCCGAACGCACCAAAGCTCATCTCTACCAGTACATGTAAGTAGTGACTGTAGCTAGGGAACGACCGGAATTCCGATTCCGATTCCGATCGGAACTGGCAGTTCTTGTTTAGTAACCCATAACCTACTGTAATCCCACTAAGTAAAAAATATAAGTTAGCAACACTCCGTTTGTGGAGGCACTGAGTCTGAAGCACTCGGCAGTCTTCCAACGCCTAAAATATTTGATCAAAGCCAGTGAACGGACGTTTAAAGTGGCAAAACACATTTCTGAAGGCGGCAGAAGTCACTTGAAGCCTGAAAACTAGAGTGCGAACAATACCTGAAAAACCCAATACCCCAATACCAATACCTGAGACCCCCAATATCCAATACTTGCGTAACTGAGCCAAAAACTGCATTTCAGTGAAAAGGTACATTCCAGTGGTGTAAGCATGTGATTTTTTCACAGGGATTAAATTCGAGAGGGGGGGGGGGAAGAAATATAGAATGGGAGAGTGTGGAGGGATAAGGTAAGTGGGATGTTAAGTGGGGGTATGGGAAATATATATTGTATGAGACATTTCTGAAGGCGACAGACAGTTTATCTTAGATAAGAACAGAGAAATTGCACTAATTACTGGTGTACTAATTAGAAAAGCGATAAATAAAAAATCTTAGATAAGAAGAGAGAAATTGCACTAATTACTGGTGTATGAGACATTCTTAACCTTTAGTTTATTAACGCAAAAACGGCTTTCTATACCTACTGTAATCATTCGTCAACCTTTTCGATTTTTTCAGGTCAGTTTTTCAGTTCAACAGCGATTTTAATAGGTCCTAATTAGTATTGGATATTGGGGCATAAAAACCCAATACCCAATACCTTACCTGGAAAACACCCCAATACACCCAATACCTAATACCAGTTCGCACTCTGCTGAAAACGTTTAAAAATTGTTGTTTTTAAAGTATAATTTACGCGCTTTGAATTTTGCCTATTGATGGTTGGCGATTTTTTGAATTTTGCCTATTGATGGTTGGCGATTTTAATGCATTGTTATCGTTTGACATGGTGATTTGTACTGGATGTTTGCATGGAATTGTAAAGGATGGTTGCGTAAACACTGTTTCTTTGCCAAAAACAGGTTATTCCAAAATTTTAAGCCGATTTTCAAAAAAGTTCCGATTCCGAAAAATTCCGATTCGGAACTGTACTTGAGTTCCGATTCCGATTCCGATCGGACCCAAAAATCCGGTTCCGGTCGTTCCCTAACTGTAGCTTTGCACTGCTTAATCTGCTTTCTTGGCTGTTCAGCCAAAACCTGTCCCGCAAACCAGTGAGTCCAGAGGATTTCAATCCGTCTGAAGTCAGTTCTCGCATGTCTCGCATGGAGGAGCTGGTCAGAGTTAGTGACGATATGCGACGAACCATGTACTTCTGCTGATCCGCGACAGCTTGTACACTGTATCGGTCGATTTATCTGGTCTGTCTCAATGCCACTGTATCTGTGATAGTCTAGTTCTATTTTATCTTGGTATTGCCGTTCTATTTAGTTTGTAGTTTTGTCATTTCAAAGGTAAAAGTTGAGAGTTCTCGTTTTTGGTTCCCTGAGCGATTGATACGAACCCCAAACCATCATAGCCCTCCCCCTCCCCAAGTAAACTAAGCTAGGCTTGTGACCAGATAAAGAAAAAGAAAACACAACAGTTAAAAAACCACAATAAACCCACAATAAAATGTTCTATTTGTACAGTACAAACTGCGATCCAAGTACCATTTTCCGCAGAAGCCAATTATTGGTTCGCATATCTTTATACATGGTCAGATCGCAAAAAGTTTGCAACCAGGGCCGCTCGCAGCAGCCGACGGGCTACTGTTGTTCGCAAATATCTTTAATCAGTTTGCAAACAATCCGCAAGAGTCCGCTAAGGCACGTATGCAAGTGTTCGCAAGCTCCGCACGCGGCCCCTAACGTAATTCTCGACTTGGCGGCCGTTTAGACCAATTATTGGATTATTAGGGTGTCAAGTTTCAGTGGGCCGTGTTTCTCAGCTCAATAATTTGATCATGATACAAAGTTCTCCGGAATCGTAGACACAAAAATGTGTGAAATCTGACCGACAAAACTGGATCCACGCATCTTTAAACTAGTAAAATGGTAGTAAATTTTCCATATTACTACTGACGGCCTTTGGTAGTTAATTTAATTTAATTTTTACTTTACTATCCGCTCTTAATTTTACTTTTTACTATTTGTTTACTACTAGTAAAATACTACTAGTATTACTAATTTTTGTTTTACTATACTATAGTGAAATAACAGTACAGCGTTTTGGTAATTTAAGGAAGGCCAGGCCTTGTTATTAAGTAAATTTGTTCAGCAATTTGCTATTTAATTTACTTGCACCTGCACAAAGTAAGTTTCTTATTTTTTAGTTTACTTAAGGTTTCACTCAAAATCTGTCTCGATTACAAGAGTTTGCACAAAAGAACAGCTTTCTACTCAAATTTGATTATCAGGAGCGCGCTTGCAACCGAATTTTAGCAGAAGAAACCTGAATAACTATCAGAGAAGCTTGAGTTTATTTATGCTCTATTGCGTTTGCGTAGAACATGTGGCCTACTAGATTCCAGAAAATACGTAAGTACGATTTTCTTTGCTGTTTGCTACGATAATCTAAGTAAATTTAGGGGCAGTTCTCATGAAACTGCGTCCAAATAGAGTAAACCAATGATACAGTATTGGCACCACCAGCCAATACCGTTTTTCGTTAGAAAGTAGGCTCAAACAGTTTTTCTGAGAAAACATTGATTGCAGCACACTGTCCCCCACTAGCGAAAACCTACTCGATTAATATAAGACTAAGATTGACCCAAAAAAGTTAGTCTAACTTCATCCTAAGCCTAAATCCCCAACCTATGTTGGAGCCTAAAACCCTGGTCATGGTTCTCAATAGACACCGTTAGTTCAAAATTGGTGGGGAGTGTCGCTGTATCGAAATCGGAGCATCAGTGCGTCATGCATATGTGAAAATGCATGCCGCTTCCGTCACAATTCGACCGCGAAACCTAGCTTAGCTTGTACAGGATATAGATCGCCAATTAAAACTATCTACACTTTACAGAGAACGCGCAGCAAAAGCCGCACCCAAATAAAACCTAAATTTACATATGGTACCAAACGGCGCTAGTGACTGACTGTATAAAAAGTGTTTATTGTTATATAGTGTCAGTCAGGTGATTAAGTTTTTCTAGACCCATATCACAAACACAGTCCCTAAATGCAGAACGTCGAGGCATTCCGTTTGGTAACAGCAGGCAGACTGATGGATGATGCATAAATTAGCGTGCTCGTAGTGGTGATGTCAGGCCAGCCGCCTTCTCTGTTGCAGTTGTGACTCAGCCGCGTTGCACTTGTGTAGGGGTTGCACTAACGGAGGTTCTAAACGATTGGTAAGTGGCGGAATGATGTAGCGTTGTAGTTGCACTTATGGACGTGCGCTCTAATGCAATAAGATAGCATATATTTAGGGACCTAGAAAAGCGTTGTACTTGTGGAGCTGTTGTACTTATGGAGGCTTGACTGTACATATTGCAGTTCCATTTACGAAAAAGAAGAAATTAGTGAGTTATTGTTAGTGTTATTTGCACACCAAAGCGAAATCCAAACGCAACTCAACACAGTTTTATGAAAATTTATTTCCTATACAAGCAGACCTTGCGGGTATGTTGTGCGTGGTGTATTTGTTGTTGTGTGTTTGCCGTTTGAGTGTGTCTGGCTCACTTCGCCGTACTTGTCAACGCTTCAGTCTACAACTTCACCAGCAACTACCTCGAATGTCCCACGCAACAAGGTTCATGTGCGGTGCCAGTAAGGAACGAAGGAGAGATTAAAAACTGGTACCTGAACTCATGCATCGACAGTTGTGCAACCAAGTTCGAATTCGGCAGAGGAGGGCTACCGATGTGACGTGGCTGGCTGCTGCTGTGAAACCGATCTCTGCAATGGTCCGGCTCTGTTGCAGTACAGCTGGAACTTTGATACTTCAGGGTTTGGCCCTGTCTTGTGTCGTAAGGCTGAAAAGACTCACCAACTGTTGGCTCCATCAAGGTATCAATGTGCACAATGAGTCTGGCTGGTGCTATGTGAAGGACAAAGATTATGGCTGCGATTCTCAGTTGACTGGTTGGCTCTGTGCTCATGGTATAGACAATAACCGTTCATTCTTCTGTCAATATCGACCAGATGGGCCACTGCACAGATGGGCGAATTGGGTCTGCTGCTGTCGCTCCGATAACTGCAACAAGAATACTCTATCTACGCGTTCAAAATGTGAAATCCACAGCGGTTTGGATACTGCAGGTATCAGGTGTGAGCGGGCGGCTGAGTGGTGAGCCAGGAGTACAGCATCCATTTCACTGTCACAGTACAGGAATCAATGCAGTGAAACAAGGCTGTGATCGGTTGAATTCAGTCTGCTGTCAACACAATTGAATCCCTCTGATAATGTGTGGTCGTGCAAGCGAAACTGGTAGAAACGACTTGGGCTCCAAGGCCGCGGCTGCGACCATTGCAATGACGTGCAGAAGATGAGGAAGGAACTGGAAGAGCTCAAGCCACGATAAATATCAATCGAGTGTCTAGATTCAGATGGGTATAAACGCAAATGTAGAGGACAAGCTTCGTAGGCTGTGCTATGGTGTGGTGGGGCGGAATAGATAGGGATTTTTCGAGCTAGTGGACAGTGGATGCGTGAGAGAGGCGAGTGGTTGGTGTAGACAGGAAAGTTGCTGCCAAGAATCAGGCAAGCAAAAGACCAATGGCGCTGTTGCTGGAATCGGAGCTACTGCAACACTTTGGAGAAGTTAGAGCCATGTTTGGCGGATTTACCGTGCGCTGATTTAACTCAATTCGCTGCCAAACCAGGTACAGTCTTTATGCTCATCTGTGCTAAATTGTGCTAATTAG
>JASANB010005622.1:0-21769 GCA_030248155.1 Sabatieria punctata
CATGGAAAGCGCAAACGCGCTTCCGTAAAACAAGATTGCGCGATATCTGTGAAACGCATCAGGTGTTTTGCATTTGTGAAACTTTCCAGTTTGAACGCAGCACACGAGCTTGGTCATGTACACATACCACGCTTGCATAGTCCAGCTTTTTTACCTTTCTTTCCCTTTATCATGTGGCCGTTCGTAGACTTAAGGAATCAACGGGGGCAGCTATATTCCCAAAGACAGATTGAATATCCCACTCAAAAATCAGGTTGCGCTGCAATAAAGCGCATGCGCAACTACCGGAGGGCTCGCGAAATTCCCGACCCCTCCGGTAATTAAGGTGCAGCGCATAGACACTCAACGGCCGCTGAGTGGCACATTCTTGCTACTCTTTTTATGCATTCTTTGATGTTATGTATGGTATCGCTCAGGAACCTAGATTGTATTGCGAAAGTACAAACGGATACTGTG
The DNA here is from genome assembly GCA_030248155.1 of Sabatieria punctata. Taxonomy (NCBI): domain Eukaryota; kingdom Metazoa; phylum Nematoda; class Chromadorea; order Araeolaimida; family Comesomatidae; genus Sabatieria; species Sabatieria punctata. The sequence goes on from JASANB010005622.1 coordinate 457, forward strand.
TACTACTGTATCTTTACACAATTTCCTGAACGGTGGCACAGCAAAACAAGGGCAAGAAAGTTTTATAAAAAGTTCCTTCAGAAACGCGAAAAGCATTACGAGTGGCAAATTTTCGGTTTTAATTTAAAGGTGTCGTTCCGATTTTGTGCAACGCATTACTTGAGCTAAATTTTGTAATTTTTTACAATTTCAGCTACGAAAATTGCTGAAATTGCCTATGAAACTGTCAGACGCTTTGTTTGAGTCCTAATTAACGCATTTTACTGATTTCTAACCAAAAGTTGCAAGTTTTTATGATTTCTAAGCGATTATGTCATACAGGTAGTAGGTCACCCACCCACCCGCCGACGGGGGTCTGAGCCCAAAGGTAAAATGGCAAGTGCAGTGGCGTATCCAGTTTGCGGTGGTGGTAGTAAGTGAAAGTCTGTCAAAAATAAGCGAAACTAATGAATTATGTACCAAAACTGTCTATTTTGTGCTCAGAATGCCTTTTAAACGCGTTTTTGAAGCCTAAATTTTAAAAATTTTTCTCGCCCTGGTCGGGCAGAAGCCCAACCAGCCCACTTTAAATTAAACTACTACTAAAACTTGTAATTTCTGTTTATTGAAATCTTGGAATGTGTTTTAAACGCGTTTTTGAAGTCAAATTTTGCAAAATTTTCTCGCGCTTGTTGGGCAGCGGCCCAACCAGACACTTTCAAAATTTTACTACACCCCTTTACGAAATCCTGGATACACCACTGTGTAAGTGCCGTTTATAGCACCCGGGGTATTATAACAGCTAGTGGGTGTCATGATATCCAACCAATTTCCCCACTTATTCTTGTCCCAATCCCTACTGAATATCAGCCCAGTATAATCAAACCCAAACTACGTCAGGGCGATAAAGGCTGTCGCTTTTTACGGCCGTGTGGGCGTGTCCAAATACGGCCGCCCGGTCTAATAGCAGTGTTAGCTAACGGGCCAAATCGATTTCTTCTCCACAAGCCTAAGCCAGTCCTCTGTGTGTTAGGCTGTGGCAGCTGAACGTGAGAGAGCTGAGAGCAGAGAGCTGTATGCGTGTTTTTCTGCTGCTAATTAAGCCAAGCCGTCCATTTTCTTGATTTGTGGCCGCTGACGCAATGAGTCAGTTGCTCAGTTCGGCCTCCAGAATGGCTTTTAGCTCTGTGCAGAAGGGCTGGACTTTGCTGAAGAAAGTTGGTAGGTCTGTTGAGCTGTTTTTCTCTATAGGTTTAATTGTCTACTCAGGTTAGGACCGATTTATTTATACTTCGTCGCCATGGTCGCACTATATTTGGAGTTTTGTGGACTGGAAAGGTGCCAACCTCCTGTTGGTGACGCCTTTTTTAAATTAACCCCACCTGCTGGCATACCGTACCAAAATTGTACTAGTACTGAAATCAATCTTTGAATTTTACCATACCAAACCAAATTCAAAACAGCTCCTTCTATACTATACCATACCATATCTAAATCAAAAGCCTTTACCAGTACTAGAATTATGATTTTGATAAGGCCTTTTCATTTTAGTACTAGCTTCTTGGCTATATTTATAACACTTTTCAAATGCGTCACAATATATTCCTAATCCTTTCTGCATGTTTTGATTCTAAAAAAACTCAAGAAAGGTGGATTGAACATAATTTCCGAAGGCTTATCACAGCAAACTACCACTACTGCACCAAATTCATACCAAAATCATACCAACCAAATTCAAACTGAATTAGCTAGTACTATACCGTACCATATCGAATTTAAAGTTTGAATTTGGCAGGCATCCCTGCCTGCTGGGCAAAGTGCCACTGCTATCCAGGTGGCAAACTACTGGGTGTGCCAAAAAAAAAACAACCCAGCAGATTTTTTGCTGTAGCAACCGCAAATCTCAACCGATTTGAATGAATCCTTTTTTAAATGAAAGATAAATAAATTCTTGAAAGATTGATGTAACGTTTATTAAAGTACTCTGCTTAGTTCCTGAGATATTCACTCTCAAAGTCAAAACAGTGATTTTGGCAGTGAACAAGAGGGAATTTTTCTTTTTCCGCTGCACTTCGTAATAACGGATTCCTGCTACTGCTGAGGGCTATTGGAGGCTTTACTGGTGACACACAAACTCGGTTCACTTCAACAGTAAAGTGTAATTAGCCCCCAGCAGTAGGAATCTGCTTTATTATGAAGTGCAACGGAATCGCTCTTGTTCTTTGCCAAAATCTGTTTCGACTTTGAGGGCAAATATCTCAGGAACTAAGCAGGCTATCTTAATAAGCGATTCATCGGTCGGTCAAGAATTTATTCATCTTTTATTTAAAAAAAATTCATTCAAATCGGTTGCGATTTGCGGTTGCTACCGCAAAAAATCTGCTGGGTTGTTTTTTTGGCACACTGTACAAATCTGCATATACATATACCAACCTTCTACAAATTACAGTACGTATACCGCTTTTCACATGTGCATGTGAAAGTTATTTCACATTTTTCAGTTTCACTTTGTTCTTTTAAGTGTAGTTGTTTTGTAGGCGTGGACACAAAGTTGCAGTTCAGTCTGGAGCCCCCGCCTACCGAGACAGGCTATGACCAATGGCTGAACGCTATGAGAGCCGTGGCCCGGTTGCCTGACGGAATCCCGCACCACTTTAGGAAAAAGGTTTGTTTATTTATTTTGTTTATCATGGCTCTAGGCTTCTGAAGGTTTAACAGTCACAGGTACAGTATGTATAACTTCTAAGGTGCTAATATCGTGTACTTGGGTTGGTACAGTATGTATTGAGTGGGTACAGTCAATAAAGCCTCAATAATTCATCGTTAATGACTATACGACCATTTTTATTCCACTAAACCACCTGTACCGCCCTACTTGACAGGAAAAACTCTGTCAACTCTGTCTAAACCTGTTATACTATACTGTATGTAAAAAATGTCCACCCCTATTTCGAATTTTATTCAGGGGATTCGTTCTCGGTCATTCCTTTATCGATTTGGCTAAATTTTCAGAATTAGTTAACAAGTAGACTGGATAGATGCGACGCAAGTTTGGTGTCAAAATTCTAACATGTACTGGTTTTATGACCCGCAAACTAAGAATCAAGGAAATTCTAATTTTTTTCGGCTAGTCAAGGAGTATGGGTCTGAAACGTGCAGGGATGATTGGTGTTGCCATTTGGAATAACATACTGACTTGACAGCTCTATAGCTTAAAGGACGGTAAAATGGGAGAATTTCAAAAACATGAGAAAATGTGACTTTTCTTCGAAAAACCGTTCAACTGACGATTAGGAAGGTTTTCGATTTTCAAAAAAAAGCATTGTGGGGAAGGTTTCTATGGTGTGAAACAGAGTTCTAATGTCAGGTTCATTCCTTTGTCGGACTTCCTGCTACAATCTTTGTTGATTAAGAACAGATTCAGTGTTTTGATTCCAGAAGGTACAGATTTCTTAACTATGCAATTTTCGATCATGTTTTTCAAATTCCACAGTTTTAGTGTCCTTTGAGCTAGAGGGGTGCCCAGTTAGTATGTCATGCCCAATGGCAACAGCAATCAGTCCAGCAAATTTCAGACCCATAACCGTTGAATTGACAATAAAATTGGAATTTCGGTTTACCACCTTGATTCTTAGTTCTCCGATCATAAGACCAGCGCAGGTTAGAATTTTGACACCAAACTTGTGCAATACCTACCCAGTAATCTTGTTAATTAGTCCTGAAAATTTGAGCCAAATCGATAAAGAATTCACCGAGAACGAATCGAAAAAGAGGGTGGACTTTTTTGGCCCATACATACTGTATAATAATATCAGTCAGGCACTTAACGCCGTTTATGGTACCGACACCATATAAGGTGCCGGTACCATATATGGTACCCCCACCTTCGCGGCCTGTGGTGGTACCATATATGGTACCGGCACCTTATCCAGTGTCAAAAACTAGAGGACTGTTTGTGCCATCGTTGGAAAGCTACATAAATTGCAGGGTACACTCCTTTGCTTTAAGAACGTTGAAAACATGGAATTCTCTTCCAGATGAGGTCACCATAGCACAAAACCTTGCTTCTTTTACTCGAGAACTAAGAAAACTGAACTTTGACCAGTACCTAAACTTTGTGTAGTTTCTGACGTTTTACTAATGTCTGTTTAAGGCGGTGTAAAGCCCTTGTGGCTGTCCACTGGCCTTTCGCCTCCGTATGCCGTCGTTTTACACTGTAACCGCGTTTTATGTCATTTGCTAACTCATTTTTATTTTATTTTGTGTTGGGCGATAAAAGTTCGTTCGTTCGTTATATGCTGCATACGTAATCATAACTGTATGTATGCTTTCAGCTGTGGATGACTTTGGCTACTCATCACATTCAAAATCGCGGTAGGCTGCGATGTATTCAAGTTCTCCTAACTAGAGTGCGAACTGGTATTGGGTATTGGGTATTGGGTATTGGGTGTATTGGGGTGTTTTCCAGGTATTGGGTATTGGGTATTGGGTATTGGGGTTTTTACCCCCCAATACCCAATACTAAATTGGACAATTAAAAATAGAGAAAAATCGATGTTGACCTGAAAAATTGATCTGAAAAAATCGAAAAAGTTGATCGATGATGTGGTTTAGTAAGCTGTTTCCGCGTTAAGGAGCCGTCCATAAACGACGTCGTTCCAAAATCCCGATTTTTCGGAGCACGCTCCCCCCAAAATCGCCTTGCGTCGTTTCTAGGGGATCCCTCCCCCTAAGATGACGTCGTTTTCGGTTTACCCCCGGACAAACGTGCAGTACATACAGTACTGTCATGTTTTCTTGTTTCCATATACTGTGCAATCAATTCTAGAATAAATCCCTACAACCACTCTGGCAAGCTTTTCTGTATTTAGAAACCTTTGATAGAATGTGCATAAATCGAAAATGATGCAATCGAAGTACCCTAAAATTCCGAAAAAAGCGACGTCTTTGTTTTCCTAACCCCCTCCCCCTTCTGGTGCGTCGTCTATCGCCGCATTTCAGCCGACCCCCGTCCCCTCTGGAACGAGGTTGTTTATGGACGGCCTAATCAACTAAACGTTAGTAGAATTTCCCAAAGTGTACGCTTTTCTAAGCGCTACACCAGTAATTAATTTCTCTGTTCTTATCTAAAATAAAAATGTACTAGCACCGTACCCATGGCTATTGCGGTGGTGCACACAATTTCCGGCCGAGTTAGGAAAAAATCGCCGGAAGTAAGACACGACTGAATTACGAAATATTGTATTAAATACCAAAACTGTTAATTTCTGCTAATTTGACGCCTAAAACGGCTTTTAAATGCTTTCCGAAAGGCTATTTTTTCAAAATTTTCTCGCCCTGCTTGGGCAGCGGCCCAACCAGCCTCTTAAAAATTTTAATTGCAGTGCCAAAAATCTTGTGTACACAACTAGAATGTACCTGTCCACTGAAATGAAATTTTTGGCCCAGCTACGCAAGTATTGGGTATTGGGTATTGGGTATTGGGGTATTGGGGGTCTCAGGTATTGGTATTGGGTATTGGGTATTGGGGTATTGGGTTTTTTAGGTATTGTTCGCACTCTACTCCTAACCAGTGCACAATTACTTTTCTTATCTAATTATCAGGGATTGACTGGCCGGCCACCTGCCAATTAGCTTTCAACGATCGCATGAACCCGGACGACGACAAATTAGGGATGCAGATTATAAAGGTATCCAAGATTTATGAAAACGTTCGCTTTAAACAGTCAGGCACTTAACGCCGTTTATGGTACCGACACCATATAAGGTGCTGGACCTTATATGGTACCACCACAGACCTCGAACGTGGGGGCACCATAAACGGCGTTAAGTGCCTGACTGTTAAAGCTGAACTACCGAAGTTTAGTTCTTTCAATTTAGTTCAAACCTTTCTTTGGGTGCTGTTCTCAAACACCCTGAAATACAAATTTTGTAGGACCTGCATCGTACGGGCTGGTCGGGACTGAGTGCAGAGCAAGAGAGGATTCTACTAAAAAGGGTGTTGTTGGCTTACGCACGATTCAACAAGACAATAGGTTATTGTCAAGGATTCAATGTGATCGCTGCATTGGTGCTGGAGGTTACTGATTACAAAGAAGAAGTAGCTCTTAAGGTAGACTTTGGTCCTGGAATTCGATTTTCCGCAAAATATGCGCATTTTCGGCATTTGGTACTGTTTTTGACAAAATTTAGTGCTTATTCTTGCAAATAATACTTTTATTTTTAAACATGTTAGAAAATAATCGCACTAGGGCGGTGTATCACTTTCCCTTCCAATTCGTTTTCTTCTTCATATTCATCGGTTCGTCTAACTCCCTTCCAGAAAGAATAGAAATTCCAAACTAAAGTCGGTAGCGACCGTAATAGCTGAGAGAGTCCCAATATTAACATGATTATAACCACAAAACAAATAAGGTAGTAACTACGTACAGGGTGGGCCATTTATCTATTCCCGGTTTCATATAACCATAACTTTTTTCCAGTCAGATCGATTTTATTAAAATTTTACATACAAATGTCTTAACACTTCAAATTTTTACAGTTAAAATTTAAAATTAATCCTTCACTCTGGTCGCTAGTTATGCGTCTCCACGTGCGGAATTATCTTTGAACCGCTACCACGCTCTGCATCCAATCAAACCACACCACGCATTTAGCACGCTCCTTTATGGTAAAAGACATTCTATAATTTAAAAATTAAACGGAATATAAAGATTTCCTAAAGCATCGATACAAAAATTGTCATCAGAAGGCAGAAAGAAACAAATCGCCAGCCTCGTTCTGTACTACGAGTATATTTCACAGTGCAATAACGAACTTTTGAAAAGTTTACTGTTATTCAGACATTTCATGTTAGAACGCGCTAAAATTTTAACAGTAAAAACTTGAAGTATCAGGGTGTATCTATACAAAATTTCAGCAAAATCGGTCTGTGTAGGAAAAAGTTATGTCCTAATGAAACTGGGAATAGATAAATGGCCCACCCTGTACTATAAAACCATTTTTGAAAAAAACGCAACTCTGAACAGAGTTTGTGATATTTTGTGAGGCATTCTTGCGAACAAACAAGGGCGCGTGAGCAGATAGAACCATACAGAAACCAGCTGATGCAGGCATTACGTTAATATTACAGCTATCAAACTGCATTATGAGCCAAAACATTCCTGAGGGGGTAGCGGCGGGCTGAGGGGGCCAACCCCCTAAGCCGCCCTTTCCCCATGTCTTGTCCTGGCCAAACTCTAACAACCATCATATTTCTATCACGACTAGAGTGCCAACTGGTATTGGGTATTTGGTGTATTGGGGTATTTTCGAGGTATTGGGTATTGTCCCGAATACCCGATACTAATTGGGACCTATCAAAATCGAAAAAAGTCGATGTTGACCTAAAAATTAATCTGGAAAAGTCGAAAAGGATGAGCGATGATTAGGCTTGGGAAGCTGTATTTGCGTTAATCAACTACGTAGTTAGTATTATTTCTTATAGTGTCCCGCTTTTCTAACTAGTACAGCAGTAATTAATTTCCCTGTTATTATCTAAAATAGAAATTCTTCCATTTCTAACAATGCATACAGAATGTACCAGTACCATACATGTGCGTACATACATGCAACTATTGGGTATTGGGGTATTGAGGTCTCAGGTATTGGCATTGGGTATTGGGTATTGGGTTTCTCAGGTATTGTTCGCACTCTAATCTCGACTAAATTTATGTGTACAATTTAGATGATGATTTTCCTAATAGAGCATGTTCTACCATCCGGTTATTTTGATCAAACCTTGAGAGCGCTATCAGTTGATATGGCAGTGCTGAGGGATTTGCTACACCAACGACTTCCTAAAATGGCTGCCCATTTGGATTATCTACAGCAGAATTCAGGTACTTAATTGGTTAAGAAATCGCCTGCCTGTATGATGTTTGGTAAAATCACTCATGTACTGTACAATGTACATACATACAGGGTGTCCTAAAAATGATTGCATTATTTTTGCTAAATGTTGGCCAAATAAGCTGAAATATGGTACACAAGTGCCAAAATCCTTGGAATGTTATGTGTACCAAACTTTCTCTAATCCTGGCAAATTCAGGAAGTTTTGAAAGTTGATAATTTTGTTTAAAAAATCTTCACCGAAACTTGTAGAATATTTGTTGAACAGCAGAGTTAAAATTTCATGCATGAAGATTGCAATTTACATTTATAAGAATATAAGATAAATTAAGTAGAGAATCGCAGAAGAGGTGTTGGCATACACATTTACCATACACAAAAATACACACTATTTTTCCAATGTGTATACACATACACATTGAAAATTCCGATACACATTACCATACGCAAACAGTACTCAAAATGTGTATTTTTGTGTATGTGTATTTGATCAGCAAAAGTCGATAAAAACGTGAAAATTCAATGTTTTTTTTGCTGTAGTAATAAACAGTAGATATGCTCATAAAGCCTTCAAATGGCCTAAGCAACTGGATTTCAAAGCTATCCAAGGTTTCTTCAAGCTGCAGACATTGAGAGATTTGATTTTCCTAAGCATTTCTAACTGAAAATCTACCAGAAAAGTTGCATTTTCAGTACAATACACATACACAAATATACACAAAAATACACTATGTTTTATTGAATGTGTATACCCAAATTACCATACACATCTGAAGGTAAATGTGCATACACATACACATACACATAACGGAAAATCCAATACCAAACAACAGTATATTGGCCGTTCTGAAGCCATTCAATAAAAAGGTTGACCCCTCAGGCCGAGGCCCCAACCCTCAGGAATTTTTGGGTTACGTTTTTTATTTTAAGTCCAAGTCCACGAATTTCAGGTTAAAAATCTTTTGAATCATTCATCTTGCCAAAATAAATTTGTAGCCATTTGATAATTTTTGGAGAGAGTGATGTAATGAGGGGTGGTGGTTGTTTGACGACCTTGTACACAGATTCCGAGTCTTCGTAGACTGTTGGCTGAAAGTAGGCGAAATCAAGAAAGCAGCTACGGTACAACCTGTATGAATGGCCAAATTTCTGCTTTGTACACAGCCGGTCCACCCGAAATCCTCAATGGGCATGCCTGTTCCACCTTGAACATTAAGCTTATAGAGGCTCTATTCTATGCAACGTCATACAGTATTGAACATACATAAGAATGTCCCATCATTTTATTGATTTTCTGAAAAGTCCAGAATAGCCGGCACAGTTGGTGTAGTGGTTTAGGCCGCAACGTCGTGCGCTCATCCTCTCGGCGCTGCAAGTTTCTTGCCGCAAAGAGTTGGTGGTCGGCACAAAGCTCCACCCAGGCCATCGAAAGCTGGTGACAGCTTATACAGTCAGGCACTTAATGCCGTTTATGGTACCGGCACCATAAACGGCGTTAAGTGCCTGACTGTTGTAGGTTAAATGGGAACCTTGGATCTGCCTAAGCACCGAAGCCGCTCCAAAGCATGTCACGTTAAAGGAAAAGATCAATGACGTCAGGAGTTGTCCATGGAAACCGACTAGGCCTGGGGGCCTCTCTCACACCAGGGGCGTACCAAGCGGACGTTGGGAGCCGACATAACCATGAGATCAACGCGCCAGGCACTCTCTTAGTACCTGGTGCCCAACGGCATGGCTAGAGTGGCTGGCAGTGATAGAAGGGAAACGTCCGAGTTGACGAACCACGGGGGTCGCGAAATGGACCACATAGGTCTGATCGTAGGCCGCAAGGCACATCGGATCGGATCCGAAGTCGATGTTTTTTAAATCCTCAAAATTTTTGTGCTACCGTGTTGCCTAGTCACTGTGTTATGCACAACGATAACAAAAATCGTTGCAGCAACTTTCAGAGCTGTACCCTTAGAATTACTAGAACAACAGTTTTTCCAGCGACCGCTCAAAGAACACCAAATGCAACTTGCATAGTAGCTTAGCATATCGGGGTCGTTGTAACTTCCATACATGGGTAAACTCATCAACTACACTGAGCTGAAGCAGGTGATACACAGAAACAGTATGAGATTGATCTTCATCTCTGTCTACACTCGGTCAATCCTGGATACAACTGTGGATGTGTAAATCAGCACAGTCATGGATCCTCAACCGGCATCCCACAAACTAATTTCCATGTCTTACAGAAAATAGGTTGTTTTCCGTGGTTTTTACTAGGAACACTAGATCAGTTTTAGTTTTTCTTCCATGACTGTGCTATGTAGCAACTGACCTAATACAAGCACGTTGAATAATGAAGTTTGTTGATGCTTTTAGGTCGTTCCAGACACCTCTTAAAAGTTCTCTCCAAGTGGAATATAGACTCTCGCCCTTGAATTCAATCAGCCCATAATGCTATAGCTCCGGCAAAACGTTTAATGGGCGCAATTGAAACATGTGTATATCACCTAAGAAGAGATGCATTCCATCAATCCATCCACTAGAAGACTACAATGTACAAAAAAGCAGTTGGCCAAAAAACTGGGGTTGTAATACGAAATTTAGGTTAATTGCGTAAGAACCAAATGAAGTTCACCGCTTTTTAGAAGATATTATGCAAGTTTCAGCTCATTTGGTGAAGATTTGCGGAAATCACAGCAAATGAAAAGCATGGCTTGTAAAATTAACAAATTTCACATCTACTTTAATTTCTGAGGAATCGACCAAGCCTATTGTACCAAACTTTAACACATAAAACTCCAAGGATTATGGCACATAGGCTCCAAATTTCAGCTTGCTTGATCCGTATTTGTGTAAACGACAGCAAAAAAAAAATTTTTCCATTTTTGAGACCATACCGTACTGAAGTTTTCCACCTATAAGACCCCTCCGGTTATAAGACCCGGGTCTTATAACTGGGTTTCTTTTCCGATTATAAGACCCGGGTCTTATAGCAGGTGGTCAGAAAGCAGGGTCTGTCAGGGGCATGATCCAGTTATAAGACCCGGGTCTAAGCTCAGAATGGTGTGTCTTCGTGTATATTTTTACAAGATAACTAATGAATAAGAAGTTTTTTAACTCAGGTCGTTCAAGAATCGCTCTAAAACCTGCGTAATCTTGGTAAAATTCTTGATTTGATAGATTTAGATAGCTGCTGTAAGCATATTGGAGCTTCTTAGTTGCCTAAGTTTTCAAAACTTGTTTAAAACTGAGCTATTCAGACTTAAACGTACAGTCAGTTGTTGCAAAGATCAAAACCAGTGTATTTCATGCTTTTCATGCAGAACATCGAGTTTTAATTGTAAAATATAGATTTTCCAGACCCGGGTCTACTTTTGCAAAAATGTGACCCCAAGTTTAAACATTTTCCTGTTATAAGACCTGGTCTTATAGGTGCAAAACTCCGGTACTTTATACTGTAAGAATATAATGTTTCTGTAAAAAGTTTGAGGTAGTAGTAAAGTGGTAAAAACTGTAATCTGGTAGGGTTTCAGAGTCAGAGTACGAACCGCCCCTGACCAACGTGTTCACGATGCAGTGGTTCCTAACTCTGTTCGCCACCTGTCTTCCCAAAAGTGCCGTCTTCCGACTCTGGGACTCCCTCATGCTCGAAGGCTCTGAAGTTCTTCTACGCACCGCTCTCGCTATATGGGCCAAAATCGCCAAGTAACACTTTTACTACCTTACTCGCAGTATAATTAATAATGCATAATTAATGGCACATAGCAATATGAAAGAGTAAACCTAAGCTTGCCACATTCTATTTCTTTCTCAGCCTAAAACTAAAAACTAAGTCATGTCTAAGCTTAAACGTAAGCCTGAACATGCGTAAGCTTAAGCCTAAACCTAAATCTAGGCCTAAACAATCGTAAGTCTAAGCCTAAGCCTACACCTAAGCCTAATCGTAAGCATACATGTAACAGGGGGGCTGCGGGGGGTCTGCCCCCCACCCGACTTAGGCCAGCCCCCCCCCGGATGGGGACCCCCCCCCGAGACGATTTCACCGACCCCCCCTCAGATTTTTCTGGCAGGTAAATTTTCGAGCAAATTTTTGCAATTTTTTACACTTTTAGCCAAAAAATTGCGATTTTTCTCGATTTTTGAGCGTTTTTTAGTGCCCACCCCCTCCCCCTAAATTTTTGCTGTGACCCCCGGCCGGCGCTCAAACCCCCCCAACCCCCTCCCCCATCGGCGGATGAGCTGTTACATGTATGATCGTAAGCCTAAATAAGCATAAGTCCAAGCCTAAGCCTAACCGTAAGCCTAAACATACGTACTGTATATAAGTCGAAGCCTACAATGTAAGCTTAAACCTAAGCATAAGCATAAGCATACATATGTGATGTAACAGGGGGTTATGGAGGTCTGCCCCCACCCGACCCAAACGCCCCCTCCAATTTTTCTGCCAAGTATGTATTTTTTCCGACATAAAAATAGCTAAAATCGCCTGTTAAACAGCACTTTTTAGCTGTATTTGACCTCAAATTGGCGAATTTTGTGTATTTTAGCCCAAATTGCGATTTTTGAGCGTTTTTAGTCCCCAATTCCGCTCCCCACGAATTTGGTCTCCTGCCGGCACTAGACCCCCAACTCACCTCCCCCATCGGCGGATGAGCTGTTGCATTTAAGCCTAAGCCGAACCGGTGGGACGCATAAGCTGGTCCCTTTTAAGGTGCCTGGTACGTATTGACGTTTGTGCAGCGTTTTTCTCTGTTTACCATGTAAAATGGAAACGATGGCAATAATGAGCATAGAAGATGGCGGTTTTTACGGCCGTTCAGCGGCCAATTACTGCGCCGGTCGGCTCCAAAAAATAGACCGTTTCAGACGAGTGTGTCGCACCAAAACCGCCGATGAATTCTATGGCCTTATGGGGCTGCTGTGTCAGGAGTTACTGCAGATGAACCCTAGCGAGTGCAACGATTTGATGCAGGTATGTTGGTAGCAGAGCAGGGATGCCTACCGAATTCAAACTTTGAATTTGATGTGGTATGGTATATGTAGTATAAACTTGGTGATTTGAATTCGATATGGTATGGTATAGTAGTAGCTAATTCAGTTTGAATTTGGTTGCTATGAATTTGGTACAGTAGTGGTAGTTTGCTGTGATAATGTCATAGAAGTCTTTGGAAATTATGCTCAATCCTTTCTTGAGTTTTTGCGAATCAAAACATGCAGAAAGGATTGGGAATATATTGTAACGCATTTGAAAAGTGTTATAAATATAGCCAAGAAGCTAGTACTAAAATGAAAAGGCTTTACCAAAATCATTATTCTAGTACTAAAATTATCTGGCAAAGGGGTTTGATTTTGATATGGTATGGTATAGTATAGAAGCAGCTGTTTTGAATTTGGTTTGGTATGGTACTAGTACTAAATTCAAAGTTTGATTTTAGTACTACTACAATTTTGGTATGGTAGGCTGGGTGAGAGAGGAGCTGTTTGTGGTTGTTTGCTAAACGTCTTATCTGACTTGTTCTGTCATTGTACGCACTGAGCGTCCCATGGTGTCTAGACTGTTGACAGACCGATATAAAGACGGTATGGCAAGGAAGTTTGAGTTTTGCTTCAGGTACCTTGCCTTCAAACTGGCTCAGAAATCAGTTATTAGTTTAAAATTCGATTCAGAAACCGAATTTGGCTTTTCCGCTGCTGATACGTATTCTGGGTCTGGGTTATAGTCGCTTCGACCGGTTTCGAACCCACAAACAACCGCTCTCACGGCTGCCGGGGTCGCCGTGACACACGGGATAGCGTAAACTACCCGTGGCCAAGACACCACCTGGGCGAGACAAAGCCCCACCCAGGCCTCCGAAAGCTGGTTACAGCGAGTAGGTAAATGGGAACCGACTGGATCTGCCGTTGCCCAAAGCATGCTTGTGTTGGATGAAAAGAAGATCAACGACGTCAGGAGCTGTCTGAGCAATCAGCAACAAGGCCTATACCGGTTTAGTGTCACTGGCCGGCGGCCGTTGGGAGCTGACAGCACTATGACGTCACCACTCTCTTCTCTTAGTTAATGGCACCCAACAGCATGGCTAGGAGTGGCTTGGCAGTGAAAGGAAGGGAACAGCGTCCGAGATGACGTTACCTAGGGTCGCGAAATGGACCGCGCAGGTCTGATCGTAGGGTCGTTCATCGTATGGCCCCCACCACATCGGATGGGGGTACCCATACTTTACCCATGGCCACAGCTAGACCTATTTCCTAAGAGAATTTCAATTTGTAGTCTTAGTTTGTAGTTAAAAATTTTCGCGAAAATAATTTGTAGTCCTAGTTTGTAGTTGTCAAATTCAGTTTAAAAAATATGTAGTTTTAGTTTGTAGTCAGGTTACCAAACGTCGGGAATTCGATGTTACTGCAAATTTTTGTCAATTGAACAATCAGTCATAGAAATGCTTTGCAAAAATAATAACCAGAAGCCTGTTAATTGTTTTTCTGTGAAAAAATCGTCTTTTCTAATAGATATTTTTCAAAACAAACAGACGGAATTCAATGTTCAACAGAATTTCAATGCAGAACATTTTTTAAAAACTAAGACAAGAAAAAGCATGAACAAATTTGCAAAAGTCAATCTTGTGGTCACTTTTCTTTGAAAATGTATACGGGTAAAAGGCGGCAAAATTGGAAAAACGATCTTTCTAACAGTTTGCATAAACAATAGCTTCGTTCTTGATTTTTGGTAAGATTATCATAAGCTCAAGGTCAAGACAGCTCAAAGGCCGATTGGGTGGGGACTCAATTTATATAAAATTACATTAAAAAAATAGGGAAATTTCCAAGAAAACTGACTACAAATTCGCAAATTTTGAAAAAGTAGTTTGTAGTCAATTTGTAGTCAGCTAAAATAATATGTAGTCTTAGTTAATTTGTAGTCTTGATGATGTATAATCGCCGAAAATATGTACAGGGTGTCTCAAAAAAATGATCACTTTTCTTTTTACTGCCATTTCCGCAAATTTTGACCAAAGAGGCTGAAATTTGGAACATAGGTGCCAAAATTCGGGGAATTTTATGTGTTAAAGTTTGGTGCACTAGGCTTGACTCATTCCCGAGAAATTTCAAAAAAAGTGAAATTTGGTAATTTCAATAGTGAAATCACCGAAAAAATGATCACATTTCTTTTTACTGCCATTTCTGCAAATTTTGATCAAATGGGCTGAAATTTGGACCATAGGTGCCAAAATTCTGGGAATTTTATGTGTTAAAGTTTGGTGCACTAGGCTTGACGCATTCCCGAGAATTTAAAAAAAATGAAATTTGGTAATTTCAATAGTGAAAGCCGGTCACCGAAAAATGGAAACATTTCTTTTGACTGTATCTTTCCTAATTTCTGTCGGAATTGGATGAAATTTGGAGTGTAAACGCAGAAATTCAGGGTAATTCGTGTGTAAAAAGTTGACGCATGGACTCCAACGCTATCGTTAGAGTTTAGGCGATAATGTAATGTGACATTTTTCGGTGACCGGCTTTCACTATTGAAATTACCAAATTTCACTTTTTTCGAAATTTCTCGGGAGTGAGTCAAGCCTAGTGCACCAAACTTTAAAACATAAAATTCCCCGAATTTAGGCACCTATGGTCCAAATTTCAGCCTATTTGGTCAAAATTTGCGGAAATGGCAGTAAAAAGAAATGTGATCATTTTTTTAGACACCCTGTAGTTTGTAGTTAGTAGTTTGTAGTACTACGAATTAGGTCTACCCATGGCGGCACTATATACCATCACAGTGTTTGAACTGGATGGTACCATGTGCCTGACAGTGTTTCGCATGCAGTCTAATACCCCAATAATGGTTGCAAAAGAGAGAAAGGAAGAGATCGATGGAGTTGTATATTTAATCGGATACTTTGGCATTGTCAATAAAAAACGCCGGCGTCGGGGCGTTTTTTCCGGTCAGCGATCAATAGAGGAGTGGGAAAGAGCTGAGCTATCCAACGAACGAAGCAGTAATAGTGTTTAGCTGATTTATACCATGGCCGAGTTCCCGTACCCCGGACTGGCCGAGCTGAGAGAAAGATACACCTGGAACATTCAGCCTTTCTCTTCAACCTTCAAGTTGCTGAGACAACAGGTCACTTCAATCCTCAACTCTGATACCGACGACAGTTCTGACTCGGAGAAGGACATGAACTGCATTGCTGGCTTCTTGCCTGGAGGTAACTCGATTTACCTATCTACATATCGACCGGGTTTTTCTGTAAAAGCCCCCTGTGGTGTTTATTTTGTTTTGGAACTACTGTATGGTGCTGTTTATAGTAGCCGGGTACTATATATGGCAATTAGGGTTTTGCGAAAATAAAATTGAATCCATTTCTAGTACCCGGGTACCAGACATGGGCTAGCATTTCGGCTGAGGGGGGGTAGAATTTTAAATTCCTGAGGGGGGGGCGGAGGGGGGTAGGAGCGCCTGAGGGGGGGGGGCTGAGGGCGTGGTAAGCCAAAAAGTCCGATTTTTGGCTAAGATCAAGGTTTTTTGGCTTATTTTTCATTAAAATAAGCTAAAATAAGCTATTCTGAGCTCATTTACACCTAATCCAGGCATATTTTTATCATAATTTTGTATACCAAAGTCTTCCAGAAAATTGCTGAGAGGGGGTAGCGGCCGGCTGAGGGGGGGGGGGGGGTAGGTCAGAGCCTGAGGGGGGGCCAACCCCCCCCCCTCAGCCCCCCCTTTGCCCATGTCTGCCGGGTACTATATACAATGTATGGCACCTACGAAATCTGCTCTATAAAGAACTAACAATAGTATGTAAAGTTATTTGCTCAGATTACCGATTTGTTGATGTAAAAAATAGGTTATGTACATGCATCAGAACCTCTATTATTGCATTATCTACTCTTTTTCTTCATACAAACAAGGTTTACCACCAAGAATACTGTATTTTTCGCACGTTTTGCATTTGTATAACAGCTCTCATTTCAAAATATAAATCTGTCTCAGGTACTATAAATGGGTACTAAGTGCCGTTTATAGTACCATAAATAGGGGGTACTATAAACAGCACTATACGGTAGTCACAATTGCAATTTTAATCTAACGACCATATTTGGAAAGTACTGTACATGAGCGTTTACTTGGAAATAGCAACTGCTCTCTGTGATTTGTTTTGTGCACTACAGTAGTTTTTCGTCGAAAACTGAGGGCCGTTCAAAAATTACGTATATGTAATTTAGGCCTCCCTGCCCAGGTAATTAATCGCTTGGGTTGTAATAATTTTCTAACCTGCGTAATAATTTGGCTACCCCACCTAATTTTGCAAGTTTTTTTGGATATTTGCAACAAAAGCTTTTACGTTCTCTGTTGCCGAAAAAATGTCATCTTTAGTAAAACTGTCTGTCATACAGGATTGTCCTACAGTATTGTACGTAGTCTGCTTTACTGAAAACTACAACCGCCGATTTTTTAGATTTTAAACAGTTTTTCATCATATTTTCGATCTCGTCCGGGACTATATGTTTTATCTGAATAACCAACCACCCATTTGCGCTTATTTGGAAAGGCTTTCAATAATCCCCCGGCCGCTGTTTGGGGCAACGCTTATACCGGAAACACCCAGACCATCTGTAGTTTTCTGGATGGTACGCTTGCAGTGTAGGTAGGTACGTCTATGCAAAACGGCATCTTACAGTATACTCGTTCGCCAGAGGTTGAGGTAGGTACTGAGAAAGATTCCTGAAACCAGTTTCTGGTATACTTAGATGTCGGTTTATTAGAGCAATTACTAGTGTTGTTATGACTATAGTCAAAGTCAAAGTCATAGTTGATACTTTTTGTGATATCGCAGTCAAACAGACAGGTAGTCAAAGTCAAAGTTTGACTACCTTGGTTACCATAAATACGTAGTCAAACGAAGACCAGGTAGTCAAACCGTTTGACTATGACTACATTTTCTTATAAGCAGCGGCTTTTCAAGCATATTTTCCACATTTCGCAACTAAATATTTTATAAATTCGTTTCATTTTTTGCTCTTTAGAAGACAAACAACCCTTTTCTCTAAAACTGTGAACTGATAACAGGTGTCAGCAGCATACATGTAACAGGGGGTCTGTCCCCACCCGAGTTAGGAGACCCCTCGGATGGGGACCCCCTCCCGAGACGACTTTCCCGAGCCCCTCCGATTTTTCTGGCAGATAATTTTTTGAACAAATTTTAGCGATTTTTTACGATTTCAGACACAAAAAAATGGTAAAATCGTCTGCAAAACAGGATTTTTTAGCTGTATCTCAGCCCAAATTAGCGATTTTTGGCGATTTTTAGCCAAACATCCCCCCGCTGGCACCAGACCCCCTAACCCCCCATCCCCCTTCGGCGGATGACCTGTTACATGTATGGGTTGTCAGTCAGCAAATCTCCGCTTGATGCAAGGCAAATTAAACAGTTTGGTCAGGGTGAAAATTATGACATTCAGTACAATACCTCTCTTATGGAGCAAAGAAGAACAAGAGAAAAATCAAAAACTACTTTGATTTTACACCAAACTAAACCGGGTATTTGCCTATTTTTGCGCTGTCTTTCCGAATGATGTTTTTTACATTGAAATTTTTGAAAATTAAACAATTCTGGGTTAATTTGTAGCAGTTAACTACACTGTTTATTTCAAAGTAAACACTTTGTGCACTCAGTCAAAGTCATTTTTGACTGACACTTGGTGACTGAAGCTTATAAATCGCTGTAAACGTCAACTTTGCCATGTCTAAAAAAGTAGTCAAAGTAGTCAAACGGTTTGACTACAATATAGTCAAATTTGACTACCTTGGTATTGTACTCAAACGAGTGGTAGTCATA
Organism: Sabatieria punctata; assembly: GCA_030248155.1. Lineage (NCBI taxonomy): Eukaryota > Metazoa > Nematoda > Chromadorea > Araeolaimida > Comesomatidae > Sabatieria > Sabatieria punctata. The sequence goes on from JASANB010005622.1 coordinate 19,146, forward strand.
GTCATAGTCAAACGGAAATTTTGGTATTGTAACAACACTAGCAATTACTACGGTACACGTACGGATTACTGTGGGCAGGTATTGAGAAAGTACCCAATGTCAGGTATCAGGTACAGGTATTTTAAAAATACCCGATCAGGTATCAGGTACAGGTAGGTATTCACAAAAACACAGGTATCAGGTATTTTGTCAAGCAAGTTAAAAATTTGGATTTTAGCTCACACATTGCTCAAAATGCCAAATTACGCTTGAAAAGACAGATTAAAAACAGTTTACTTATAGCCCCTTTAGGAATTTTTCGTTATGAACCAGTACTAAATGCCAAAACCTGCTCTCAAAATTATAACAATCGTTTTTTAGATCCACCTTTGGTGGTGTATTACTCTCGCCAGTCTGTGTAAAGGCGACTGTAAACCACTTTTTACCCATGAGTCCATATCTGTTTTCGTGCTTACTCAGCATTTTGCAAAACGAAGGGTTAGAGTTCGAGGATCCCTGGACCGGCCGCTGCCCAACCCGGGCGAGAATAATTGGAAAAATTAGCCTTGAAAACGCTTAAACAAAGGCAATCTGAACACAAAATTAGCAGAAATTGTCAATTTTGTGTTCTTTGAGCAGGTCTGCTTGGGCCACTCTCCAACGAGAGAGAGAAAATTTTGAAAAATTAGCTCTGCAACAGGCTTTTTAATGAACAAATGGAGCTTTTGATATCACTTGTTTAAAAGAAAAAGTACCTGATACCTGTGCCTGTTTCAGACCAAAAATACCCAAAATCAGGTAGGTACAGTTGGAAAGTACCCGGTCAGGTATCAGGTAGGTATCAGGTGGGTATTGCAAATCTACCTGATAATCAGGTACAGGTACAGGTATACCTGATCCACAGTAGTACGCATTATTGTACAAGTACCAATATACCCGTGTTTATTTACTTATATGGTACAGTCAGGCACTTAACGCCGTTTATGGTACCGACACCAAATAATGGGCCGGTCCGGTACGATATACGTATTGTACCGGTACTTAGGGTAGTGGCACCACATATGGTACCCCCCACGTTCGGGGCCTGCGGTGGCACCATATAAGGTACCGGTACCATATATGGTGCCACTCTGTTTAAATTTCGTACCAAAAATTGTACCACCACACGCCACCGACGTGGGGGTACCGTATATGGTGCCATTACCGTATGGTGCTGATCATTGTACCCGGGTACTATATACGTGGCACTTAGGGTTTTGTGAATATAAAATTGAATCCATTTATAGTACCCGCGTATTATATATGGCACCTACTGTACAAAATCTGCTCTACAAGAAGCTAACAATAGTATGTGAAGTTCTTTGCTCAAATTACCAATTTGATATAAGAAATACGTTACATCAGAACCTCTATGATTGCATTATCTACTGTTTTTCTTCATACAAACAAAGTTTACTACCAAAAATACTGTATTTCTGCACGTTTTGTATTTATAACAGCTCATTTCAGAATAAAAGTCTGTCTCCATTTATATCCCCGGGTACTATAAATAGGGGTACCATAAACAGCACTATACGGGATTCTAGGTACCAGTACCATATACTGTTTATGGTGTCTATACCATAAACGGCGTTAACTGCCTGACTGTGGTATAGTGATACATACATATATGTAACTATGTACATGAAACATTTAGACAAGTCATGTGGCTCTTCGCGAGCTTCAGGAGTAGACCTCGAACGCCCTGCAGAAGCAGTACAAATTGATGAAGCAGCGACAGGAAAACAAGCGGCCGTCATTCTACAAAGTAGGAATTCGATTAAACCTGCCATTTGCAGCTGCTGTTAGTGTGAGAGCCTTTTATGCCTGGCTTATAGCTGTGTGCAGATTTTAATCAAGCAAAAGCTTTGCTACAGTCTGGTTATGGCTTCAGATGCCTATGTAAAAGGACAGCGACGGATGGCCGTGAACAGTCAGAGAATGAGACCCATCTTTAGCCCCACACAGCCGGAAGCTTTCAATCATTTGTACATTGGATCTACTGCACCTGTTGGGTAGGAGCTTTAAATTTGTTCTCGCAAAACAATCACCGCCTGAATGCAGGGATGCCTACCAAATTCAAAGTTTGAATTTGATATTGTATGGTATCCTATGTATAAAGTTGGCGATTTGAATTTGATATGGTATGGTATAGTACTAGCTAATTCAGTTTGAATTTGGTTGGTAAGGATTTGGTACAGTATTGGTAGTTTGCTGTGATAATGTCATAGAAGCCTTTGGAAATTTATACCACGTAATCTTCTTGAGTTTTTTAGAATCAAACACATAAAGAGTGATTGGGAATATATTTAGACGCATTTGAAAAGTGTTATAAATATAAAGCCGCGCTAGTACTAAAATGAAAAGGCCTTACCAAAATCACAATTCTAGTACTAAAGTTATCTGGTAAAGGCGTTTGATTTTGATATGGTATGGTATAGAAGGAGCTGTTTTGAATTTGGTTTCGTATGGTACTGGTACCACTCGTAGACGGTCTTTTGTTGGCCAACACTCTACTGTATTGCATGGTTTATCTTTAATTTAATTTCAGAACCTTCTCTGCTACCCTAAACGGTCAGCAATACGTAACTGAATCAGAAGTAATA
>JASANB010005625.1:0-15213 GCA_030248155.1 Sabatieria punctata
AAAATTTTGTGAAATTTAAACTACGGCCCTAGGTGGGGTTCCGAATCTTAAGACCCATTTTTTCCGTACCAGGCTGGGGGTCCGAATTCGGTGGGGGTTCGGGGATCCGAATCCATATTACCAAATCGCCTCTCTAGAAAAACGGAAACGGTGAGGACGTGCGGTACGCAGTGGTACACGAAAGGTACACCAAGTTTTGTGGGTTTTCCAATGTCAGAAATCGCCTCCCCTAAAGTAGGAAAGTTGGAAAATCGCAAGTTACACCATAAGAGAAGGGGAATAAGCAGTACTAAGGGCAAAATGAAGAAAATGAGCGTAAGAGCTCATGCTGGAAACGATTGCTTGTCGCAAAATTGTTTCATTAAAATAGTCAAAATATAAAAAAATCTTACTTTATGCAAGTCCATCCCATACAAATTAAAGCTGAAGAACTCGTATTCTGCGGTCTTGCATACAGACTCCCTTGCCTTCCCATACCACGATGCTCCCATTTATCTACTTGTCATCATTGCCTTTCGGTGGCCTGACAACAAATCTAAATCTAAGCTAAATTAGATTTGGTGTCGCGTTTATGTAAATAGGGTTATTTTTCCTTGAGCATAGATCTCAGAAGTCGATTTCTAAATTGCAGGCAGCGTCGGGTCAGTACGTAGTCACAGTGATGACCAAAAGGACAAAACACTTTTAACTTAAAGTAAAAGCAAGCACCATTAAATATTTTTATGTAAAATGCATGGGTATCAAGTATTTCATTCATAATCTAAATTCAAAAATGTAACAAGAAAATTGAAACCGTACATACATACATATTGTATCACAACAGAAAATCCAAACGGTTGGTGTTATCTTGTGCGGAAAAAGATACATGTAGGTAGGCACAAAGCTGCCTCCAGTACTATATATCAGCCTGTAAGTGAAGTTTACGAAATACGTGCATGCATAGTGCATGTAAGTGCTCAATTGCTATTAGAATAGGCACTTGTGCAGCTAAACTGCGACAATCAGATGAGATGAACGCCGTACGGACCGTAGCACCGTAGCACCGTCGGTCTCATCGGACCGTACTCCTGTTGCTCTCCTCCTCCGTTTTTAAACGCCGTCTGCCGAAACGCAGGCCAACCCCCTCAGCACCCCTTTGCCCATGTCTGGTTCTCGGTGCTGACGCTGCCCTAAAACCGAGTGGTTCAGGTTTCGGCATTCTTACAACAGGGGGCCCCTAATTAAAACAAGGCGGCCAGCGGCGGCCCGGCCGTACCGCGGCGTTATGTTGTGTATATGTTAAATGTCACCCGATTGGCCGGATTTGTTGTAACCGTTTAATGATTTAGCTTGTTCACATAGCGCATCTGAGTAATAGCTATGCGCCTAGCGCATATTCCTTTCACCGGTTCAGTCAACCTTGAATAGCTCTGCAACTGCATAGACTCATGTTGTAGTATGTGGTTAGCCAGAGGCGTCTTGTCCTGTTGTTTTGGATAAGGAATGTGAAGTGCCACACAAATGCTCATCGGAGAACCCTTGGTCTCTCTTTCAAGCTCGTTATTCTTGGCCAAATGGCAAATGGTTTTGCCTAAAGCTTCAACTGGATGGGAAGAACCAGAACTTGTTTAGCCATTTCTTCGAGATCAGCTGCAATTGCTTCACGCTCATCAGCATCTTCTACTGCAGCAGCATCATACAAATCTTCTTCTTCAATTGCACTGAGCTTTTCCTTCCTCAACTGCTTGCTCTTTATTGCTTCCAGTCAGGCCTTTATCTTTCTTTCAGGGAGCCATTTCAGGGAGTCATTTGAAATCCAAAATCGTCCCTACTTACAGTTATAAAAGTATTTGTAATTCTTAAGCGGCTTTAGTTAGCGAGCTGAAATTCCGCCTATAGACGGGCACGGTGGTCTGTTTCAAAACTTACAACCAAAATATATATCTTTTCTCCTAGTCAAAAGTTACACAGCCAATTCATGCAAAACAGCTGAAAAAAACTTGAGTATTTTTCGTTTTTTGCCACTATTCTACCCTTCATAGTGTCTGTCCCAAGCTGGAAATGATTTTAAACGAAAGTTCTCGATGAGGCGAATCGAATGATGTATAAAACATTAAATTTCAAAATGCTGCCCGCTGTATGCGCCCGTTTGAAAATTGTTCTCTGTTTCAAATTTTCTAATGCACCGCTTTATGCTAATTTTCGGCCGATTTAAAATCTGTCGACTTGTAAAGAAAGGATATTTTCGGGGCTCTCTGATAAAGTATGACAGAGGTCTCTGTCTCTTAAAATGGTGGAGAACTGTAATCAAATCCAGTTTTTGTCATTTTTGAAATTCGGTTTTTTGAAAAAAGTAGGCTTCAGGAAATCGCGAATTGCACCCTTCCCAGTGGTCGGAGCGACCTGGGGGTGCCACCATTCAATTCGATACAAAATTTTACATTAGAAAAAGTGGCTTTAATCAAATTCAAAATTTCGTCTGTCCAAGGTTGTAACGCTTCTGCAGACAACGACAATTAAAGCAGCGGCCGGCCGGGCGCGGATTTAATAGCGAACGGACGACTCCAAGAGAGGAAACTTTATTCCGGCACAACAACTGACATAAATAACAATGCTTCAACAGCACACAACATATATACAATATAGCGCACAAATGTACATAACATTCAATAGTTCTGCGGATAATGAGCTTTTATCTGATCCAAAATATCTAGAAACGGCGTCTCCGAATGAACCGAACGCCACCAGAAGGACGCCAAATGAGATTCAAACAGCTGAGGTGACGTGCCTTTAGACTTTTTCAACAGCTCGGTTTTTACGTGCGTCCACTTAGACTCGATTCGCTGCGTGTGCACCCCAGTTCGAGGATCTACGAAGTGCTGCGAATGATTTACAGTCTCATGATGATATCCGTGCTGCCCGATCTGCTGGTAACCAGCCCACTCATCTGTGTGGATAATCGTGCCGGGAGCAACCTGCTGCTGGATCAGTTCGTGCAAAGTGGTCCGATCTCGCCTCGCCACCTCAAAGAGTCTAAGTTCGGAATTAGCGAGGAAGGGAGTAGCCGAAACCATGCCAACGACCCACGGGCCAGCGATTCTTTGTCTGTAGGACGTGGAATCTCTATGTGGTGGTACAGCTCGCTGACGACCGGCGAAACGGCGGCGCGCTACCAGAACTGGTCTTGGAGCTGCCATAACAACAGCGATGAGGAGGACTACTGCCATCTCCTCTCTGGTGTCTTATATAGTGCGGTATCTAGCCCGATGTCAGATTACTTTGAATTACTATCCGCTTAGTGCATTGTTTGCAGTACAAGTGAACGACTGTTTATTTCTTTACAAGCGCCTTCATAAGCACAGTCCCTGAGGGCATCAGATAAGAACTGAACGCGTTACTGAACAGTGTACAGTGTTTAATCTGCCCGCGCGGCCGGCTAAAATCGCGCCCTGCCGGCCGCTGCTTTAATAAGGCCGCGGTACGGCCGGGCCACCGCTGGCCGAGGTGTTTTATAATTAGGGGCGCCCTGTTGTAAGAATGCCCAGGTTTCATCAAGAAACTGAAGGTCTCACCGGACGCCTATATGCAAATGGCTCTGCAGTTAACTTACTATCGGGTTTGTTTACTACCGACCGAATGCAGCTACAAAAGGAACATTGCAGAATCAGGCTCGCTTCTGCTTAACCTACGAAGCCTCCATGACGCGACTGTACAGAGAAGGGCGGACTGAAACTGTGCGTTCCAGCAGCGTGGAGTCTTGTAAATTTGTGCGAGCCATGCTGGACCGGAAAGCTAAGGTAAGTGGATGATTGCCATTCTGGAAGGATTAGGATAGTACAGTACTCATGATTTTCAGTGGAGCGAGCGCTACGACTTGTTGAAGGAAGCCTGCACCCGACATCAGAACTGTTACAGAGACGCCATGTGCGGTAAAGGCATCGACAGGCATTTGTTCGCCTTATATGTGGTAACTCGATATCTGGAGGAGGAATCACCGTTCCTTGACAAAGTCTTTCCGCCCACTTACACGCTCTCTACAAGCCAAGTAAGATCTTGGTCTGTTTGCAATTTGATTTTTCTATTAAGTACCCGCTTCTTGAACTGCTGTCTAATTATCATCATAAGACTCAATCGACGCATACGCGTAGCTGAGAGGTCTTGGTGGTGTGCAAAACTAACGTAATGACAGTTTTTGACCGTTTTCTCACCCACTACACATGATAATGGGGGTGGTTCGTAAAGATTCTCTCTCCTGAATTACATAGTACTTTGGCTACTCCTAAATTTCCATTTTTTGCAAATTTGCATTTTATTGCATGTACGTTTTATTGCAGATAAAAGTAATTTTTGCTTAAAAAAGAAGTTGAAAAATGAAGGCAGTGCCTTCAAATTGAGACTATACTTATACGTAACTGTGTGCTTTCTGAACTTTCGAAGCTGGAAGCTAAAAATACGTGTAGTCACATCGTCAAACCCCCTCCTTGATAGGTTGTAATGATTTGGCCAACCGCCTCTCAAGCATACATGTACTGGGGGGTTGGCCAACCCCTCACCCCCACCCCACCCCCTGAGACAGGTTAAGGCTACCCCCCCCCGACCCAAAAATACAAGTACTAGTAGTGGCTCTAGTATTAACAAACTGGCTCAGAAATCACAAATTTTTAGCCTAAAATTCACTTGAAAAGCCTTTGGAAACCGAATTTGGTGCCTCCACTGCTGATATTTAAGAGAAATCGGTGTGTTTGGAAGCCCTTTTTGTCATTTTTTAGCTTGTTTTTAGCTCTAAAACGCTATTTGGCAGCTTAAAATAGCGATTTTTATCGTCCTTACTGAAAAAAACGTGCTAAAAACGCATTTCCAGACGTTCTGGAGCTTTTTGAAATTTTGGACCCCCCTCTGGACGAAACCCCCCTCGCCCCCCATCTGTGGAAACCCCCCCTCCCCCAGGTCGGCCCGGAGCTGTTACATGTATGCCCTCAAGCCATTACCTAATTTTTGCACGACCCTTTAGCATGCACGGGCACAAAGAACTGGTGGGGTCCCCTCAAAAATCGCCTGTTTTGCTTTAAAAAGTGCTAACATATCCGGTTAGGGGTATCGGCCGGCGAAGAGGTTTACCACTAATGTACGGCCTCTGTAGCGATTAGATTATTTGCTAGAAAATCCGTTTTTTTGCGATTTTAGTATGTACTCTACCCTCCCCTCTCCGAATTTGAGTTTAGACACCTAAACCCCCTTCGGCGGATCGCCTGTTACCTGTAGGAATTGAAGTATTTATCAGCCATTTTGCTAGTACTCCAGCCATACATGTACTAGGGGGTTTGGGGGGTTACCCCCCATGCTGTAAAGGCCACCCCCCCCCACCCCCCCCCCCCCCGACACCGGTTAAGGGACCCCCCCCCCCCCCCCCGACCAAAAAATACAAGTGGTGGTAGTGGCTCCAGTATTAACAAACTGGGTCAGAAAGCACTAATTTTTAGCCAAAAATTCACTTGAAAAGCCTTTGGAAACCGAATTTGGCGTTTCCACTGCTGATATTTAAGAAAAATCGGTGTTTTTGGAAGCTCTTTTTGTCATTTTTTGCTTGTTTTTAGCTTTAAAACGCTATTTGGCAGCTTAAAATAGCGATTTTTAGCGTCCTTACTGAAAAAAACGTGCTAAAAACGCATTTATAGGCGTTTTGGAGCTTTTTGAAATTTGGGACCCCCCACCTGGGCGAAACCCCCCCTCGACCCCCCACCTGAGGAAACCCCCCTACCCCCCCCTCCCCCCAGGTCGGCCCGGAGCTGTTACATGTATGACTCCAGCTGTTACCATAGTCCTTTTATTTTTCAGGGGTACGTGCGGGATGAGGGGTTTAGCGTTTCTAGCTGGGGGTAATGCCCTAAATCCCCCTATAAAAGTGCATGGACTGTATGGCTCCAACTTCAACACTTTAAAGAATGTAAGCAATTCTTTGCAAAATTTTATCTGATCCAAAATATCTAGAAACGGCGTCTCCGAATGAACCGAACGCCACCAGAAGGACGCCAAATGAGATTCAAACAGCTGAGGTGACGTGCCTTTAGACTTTTTCAACAGCTCGGTTTTTACGTGCGTCCACTTAGACTCGATTCGCTGCGTGTGCACCCCAGTTCGAGGATCTACGAAGTGCTGCGAATGATTTACAGTCTCATGATGATATCCGTGCTGCCCGATCTGCTGGTAACCAGCCCACTCATCTGTGTGGATAATCGTGCCGGGAGCAACCTGCTGCTGGATCAGTTCGTGCAAAGTGGTCCGATCTCGCCTCGCCACCTCAAAGAGTCTAAGTTCGGAATTAGCGAGGAAGGGAGTAGCCGAAACCATGCCAACGACCCACGGGCCAGCGATTCTTTGTCTGTAGGACGTGGAATCTCTATGTGGTGGTACAGCTCGCTGACGACCGGCGAAACGGCGGCGCGCTACCAGAACTGGTCTTGGAGCTGCCATAACAACAGCGATGAGGAGGACTACTGCCATCTCCTCTCTGGTGTCTTATATAGTGCGGTATCTAGCCCGATGTCAGATTACTTTGAATTACTATCCGCTTAGTGCATTGTTTGCAGTACAAGTGAACGACTGTTTATTTCTTTACAAGCGCCTTCATAAGCACAGTCCCTGAGGGCATCAGATAAGAACTGAACGCGTTACTGAACAGTGTACAGTGTTTAATCTGCCCGCGCGGCCGGCTAAAATCGCGCCCTGCCGGCCGCTGCTTTAATAAGGCCGCGGTACGGCCGGGCCACCGCTGGCCGAGGTGTTTTATAATTAGGGGCGCCCTGTTGTAAGAATGCCCAGGTTTCATCAAGAAACTGAAGGTCTCACCGGACGCCTATATGCAAATGGCTCTGCAGTTAACTTACTATCGGGTTTGTTTACTACCGACCGAATGCAGCTACAAAAGGAACATTGCAGAATCAGGCTCGCTTCTGCTTAACCTACGAAGCCTCCATGACGCGACTGTACAGAGAAGGGCGGACTGAAACTGTGCGTTCCAGCAGCGTGGAGTCTTGTAAATTTGTGCGAGCCATGCTGGACCGGAAAGCTAAGGTAAGTGGATGATTGCCATTCTGGAAGGATTAGGATAGTACAGTACTCATGATTTTCAGTGGAGCGAGCGCTACGACTTGTTGAAGGAAGCCTGCACCCGACATCAGAACTGTTACAGAGACGCCATGTGCGGTAAAGGCATCGACAGGCATTTGTTCGCCTTATATGTGGTAACTCGATATCTGGAGGAGGAATCACCGTTCCTTGACAAAGTCTTTCCGCCCACTTACACGCTCTCTACAAGCCAAGTAAGATCTTGGTCTGTTTGCAATTTGATTTTTCTATTAAGTACCCGCTTCTTGAACTGCTGTCTAATTATCATCATAAGACTCAATCGACGCATACGCGTAGCTGAGAGGTCTTGGTGGTGTGCAAAACTAACGTAATGACAGTTTTTGACCGTTTTCTCACCCACTACACATGATAATGGGGGTGGTTCGTAAAGATTCTCTCTCCTGAATTACATAGTACTTTGGCTACTCCTAAATTTCCATTTTTTGCAAATTTGCATTTTATTGCATGTACGTTTTATTGCAGATAAAAGTAATTTTTGCTTAAAAAAGAAGTTGAAAAATGAAGGCAGTGCCTTCAAATTGAGACTATACTTATACGTAACTGTGTGCTTTCTGAACTTTCGAAGCTGGAAGCTAAAAATACGTGTAGTCACATCGTCAAACCCCCTCCTTGATAGGTTGTAATGATTTGGCCAACCGCCTCTCAAGCATACATGTACTGGGGGGTTGGCCAACCCCTCACCCCCACCCCACCCCCTGAGACAGGTTAAGGCTACCCCCCCCCGACCCAAAAATACAAGTACTAGTAGTGGCTCTAGTATTAACAAACTGGCTCAGAAATCACAAATTTTTAGCCTAAAATTCACTTGAAAAGCCTTTGGAAACCGAATTTGGTGCCTCCACTGCTGATATTTAAGAGAAATCGGTGTGTTTGGAAGCCCTTTTTGTCATTTTTTAGCTTGTTTTTAGCTCTAAAACGCTATTTGGCAGCTTAAAATAGCGATTTTTATCGTCCTTACTGAAAAAAACGTGCTAAAAACGCATTTCCAGACGTTCTGGAGCTTTTTGAAATTTTGGACCCCCCTCTGGACGAAACCCCCCTCGCCCCCCATCTGTGGAAACCCCCCCTCCCCCAGGTCGGCCCGGAGCTGTTACATGTATGCCCTCAAGCCATTACCTAATTTTTGCACGACCCTTTAGCATGCACGGGCACAAAGAACTGGTGGGGTCCCCTCAAAAATCGCCTGTTTTGCTTTAAAAAGTGCTAACATATCCGGTTAGGGGTATCGGCCGGCGAAGAGGTTTACCACTAATGTACGGCCTCTGTAGCGATTAGATTATTTGCTAGAAAATCCGTTTTTTTGCGATTTTAGTATGTACTCTACCCTCCCCTCTCCGAATTTGAGTTTAGACACCTAAACCCCCTTCGGCGGATCGCCTGTTACCTGTAGGAATTGAAGTATTTATCAGCCATTTTGCTAGTACTCCAGCCATACATGTACTAGGGGGTTTGGGGGGTTACCCCCCATGCTGGAAAGGCCAACCCCCCCCTCACCCCCCCCCCCCGAGACAGGTTAAGGGACCCCCCCCCCCCCCCGACCAAAAAATACAAGTGGTGGTAGTGGCTCCAGTATTAACAAACTGGGTCAGAAAGCACTAATTTTTAGCCAAAAATTCACTTGAAAAGCCTTTGGAAACCGAATTTGGCGTTTCCACTGCTGATATTTAAGAAAAATCGGTGTTTTTGGAAGCTCTTTTTGTCATTTTTTGCTTGTTTTTAGCTTTAAAACGCTATTTGGCAGCTTAAAATAGCGATTTTTAGCGTCCTTACTGAAAAAAACGTGCTAAAAACGCATTTATAGGCGTTTTGGAGCTTTTTGAAATTTGGGACCCCCCACCTGGGCGAAACCCCCCCTCGACCCCCCACCTGAGGGAACCCCCCTACCCCCCTCCCCCAGGTCGGCCCGGAGCTGTTACATGTATGACTCCAGAATTTACCTTTGTCCTTTTATTTTTCAGGGGTACGTGCGGGATGAGGGGTTTAGCGTTTCTAGCTGGGGGTAATGCCCTAAATCCCCCTATAAAAGTGCATGGACTGTATGGCTCCAACTTCAACACTTTAAAGAATGTAAGCAATTCTTTGCAAAATTTTATCTGATCCAAAATATCTAGAAACGGCGTCTCCGAATGAACCGAACGCCACCAGAAGGACGCCAAATGAGATTCAAACAGCTGAGGTGACGTGCCTTTAGACTTTTTCAACAGCTCGGTTTTTACGTGCGTCCACTTAGACTCGATTCGCTGCGTGTGCACCCCAGTTCGAGGATCTACGAAGTGCTGCGAATGATTTACAGTCTCATGATGATATCCGTGCTGCCCGATCTGCTGGTAACCAGCCCACTCATCTGTGTGGATAATCGTGCCGGGAGCAACCTGCTGCTGGATCAGTTCGTGCAAAGTGGTCCGATCTCGCCTCGCCACCTCAAAGAGTCTAAGTTCGGAATTAGCGAGGAAGGGAGTAGCCGAAACCATGCCAACGACCCACGGGCCAGCGATTCTTTGTCTGTAGGACGTGGAATCTCTATGTGGTGGTACAGCTCGCTGACGACCGGCGAAACGGCGGCGCGCTACCAGAACTGGTCTTGGAGCTGCCATAACAACAGCGATGAGGAGGACTACTGCCATCTCCTCTCTGGTGTCTTATATAGTGCGGTATCTAGCCCGATGTCAGATTACTTTGAATTACTATCCGCTTAGTGCATTGTTTGCAGTACAAGTGAACGACTGTTTATTTCTTTACAAGCGCCTTCATAAGCACAGTCCCTGAGGGCATCAGATAAGAACTGAACGCGTTACTGAACAGTGTACAGTGTTTAATCTGCCCGCGCGGCCGGCTAAAATCGCGCCCTGCCGGCCGCTGCTTTAATAAGGCCGCGGTACGGCCGGGCCACCGCTGGCCGAGGTGTTTTATAATTAGGGGCGCCCTGTTGTAAGAATGCCCAGGTTTCATCAAGAAACTGAAGGTCTCACCGGACGCCTATATGCAAATGGCTCTGCAGTTAACTTACTATCGGGTTTGTTTACTACCGACCGAATGCAGCTACAAAAGGAACATTGCAGAATCAGGCTCGCTTCTGCTTAACCTACGAAGCCTCCATGACGCGACTGTACAGAGAAGGGCGGACTGAAACTGTGCGTTCCAGCAGCGTGGAGTCTTGTAAATTTGTGCGAGCCATGCTGGACCGGAAAGCTAAGGTAAGTGGATGATTGCCATTCTGGAAGGATTAGGATAGTACAGTACTCATGATTTTCAGTGGAGCGAGCGCTACGACTTGTTGAAGGAAGCCTGCACCCGACATCAGAACTGTTACAGAGACGCCATGTGCGGTAAAGGCATCGACAGGCATTTGTTCGCCTTATATGTGGTAACTCGATATCTGGAGGAGGAATCACCGTTCCTTGACAAAGTCTTTCCGCCCACTTACACGCTCTCTACAAGCCAAGTAAGATCTTGGTCTGTTTGCAATTTGATTTTTCTATTAAGTACCCGCTTCTTGAACTGCTGTCTAATTATCATCATAAGACTCAATCGACGCATACGCGTAGCTGAGAGGTCTTGGTGGTGTGCAAAACTAACGTAATGACAGTTTTTGACCGTTTTCTCACCCACTACACATGATAATGGGGGTGGTTCGTAAAGATTCTCTCTCCTGAATTACATAGTACTTTGGCTACTCCTAAATTTCCATTTTTTGCAAATTTGCATTTTATTGCATGTACGTTTTATTGCAGATAAAAGTAATTTTTGCTTAAAAAAGAAGTTGAAAAATGAAGGCAGTGCCTTCAAATTGAGACTATACTTATACGTAACTGTGTGCTTTCTGAACTTTCGAAGCTGGAAGCTAAAAATACGTGTAGTCACATCGTCAAACCCCCTCCTTGATAGGTTGTAATGATTTGGCCAACCGCCTCTCAAGCATACATGTACTGGGGGGTTGGCCAACCCCTCACCCCCACCCCACCCCCTGAGACAGGTTAAGGCTACCCCCCCCCCCGACCCAAAAATACAAGTACTAGTAGTGGCTCTAGTATTAACAAACTGGCTCAGAAATCACAAATTTTTAGCCTAAAATTCACTTGAAAAGCCTTTGGAAACCGAATTTGGTGCCTCCACTGCTGATATTTAAGAGAAATCGGTGTGTTTGGAAGCCCTTTTTGTCATTTTTTAGCTTGTTTTTAGCTCTAAAACGCTATTTGGCAGCTTAAAATAGCGATTTTTATCGTCCTTACTGAAAAAAACGTGCTAAAAACGCATTTCCAGACGTTCTGGAGCTTTTTGAAATTTTGGACCCCCCTCTGGACGAAACCCCCCCTCGCCCCCCATCTGTGGAAACCCCCCCTCCCCCAGGTCGGCCCGGAGCTGTTACATGTATGCCCTCAAGCCATTACCTAATTTTTGCACGACCCTTTAGCATGCACGGGCACAAAGAACTGGTGGGGTCCCCTCAAAAATCGCCTGTTTTGCTTTAAAAAGTGCTAACATATCCGGTTAGGGGTATCGGCCGGCGAAGAGGTTTACCACTAATGTACGGCCTCTGTAGCGATTAGATTATTTGCTAGAAAATCCGTTTTTTTGCGATTTTAGTATGTACTCTACCCTCCCCTCTCCGAATTTGAGTTTAGACACCTAAACCCCCTTCGGCGGATCGCCTGTTACCTGTAGGAATTGAAGTATTTATCAGCCATTTTGCTAGTACTCCAGCCATACATGTACTAGGGGGTTTGGGGGGTTACCCCCCATGCTGGAAAGGCCATAACAGTCCGGCACTTGACGCCAATATGGCAACGGTCCCTTGATTCGATACCGTATGGTACTGGTACTTTGAGCAGTGCTACCGTATCGTCCCCCACAATCGGGTACTTAAATTATATCTTCGGCTGATGGTACATGGTACCGGCACCCATGGCAGGGGCTATATGGTACAATATCATTATGGTACCGATAAGACATAAATAGGTACATACGGTTTTGTAATGTTGCTTGTATTTTTCCACTGATGCTACAGCTGCAGCCTTCCGATTGTTGTGTGACTGTACAGTAGTGTGTTTGTAGGAAAACGTTGTACCAAAACTTCGGAGGTCCATGGGCAGACGTGGCGTGTCGCATGCAAGACGTGGACTACCACGTGCCAGAGGAGTACCTGACCAATGTGCATGTGAGAGACAAATTACCACCTATTAAGCTCAATCGATACGCGGACGACTTGCTCTTCTACTTGTTCTACAACTGCCCCGGAGAGGTGTTCCAGGTGGCCGCCGCCGTCGAACTGTACGTACTTACTTTACTCTTTCTTTACACTCTACTTGCCTCCTGCTAACTGGCGCCTCTGTCGTTTAAAGAGCAGAGTAGGTGCCCCTTGCTGAAGGTCGCAAGGAGGTGCAGACGTCGTTCTTCGCCTCACTACTACTACGTACAGCCGGTGCAGACGGCTGACAATTTCAGGTACAGCAGGGACTGGCGGTACCACAAAGATGAGAGAGTCTGGTTAACGCGAGCGCTCAGTCAGGTCACCGAACAGACGGGCACTTATGAACGAGGAATCTACTACGTCTGGGATCCCACCGTCTGGAGAAAGGTGAGTCTGGGCCCAGCCACCATCTCCCCAATATCATCGGTAGGCCCACCTCCAAAATTCTCCAATCAACCCTACTTATCCCTGCAGGTTCGTAAAATACTGCACTATAGTTACCGGCGGGGTCTTGAATTTGGCCATTCCTGCGGTAATTTCCGTCCCGGATCCCCTTGACCCGGCCCGGACCTCTTACTCCACTAAAATTGGACAGTTTTCTTAAAATACACAATTTTTGTGTAAATTTCCGAAAAACGCGTTTTCAATGAAATTTTTGGCACAAGTGCTATTTTAGGAAGATCCCTTCAAATCTCCAAGCATGTCTGTACAGACAGCGGCTAGCATTTCGGCAGAGGGGTTGGCAAATTTTCTAATCCTTGGGGTAGCGGCGCCTGAAGGGGTTGAAGTGATGGTAAGCCAAACAGTCCGGTTTTTTCTAAAATCAAGGTTTTTAGGTTTATTTTTCGCTAAAATAGGTTAAAATAAACTATCCTGAGCTCATTTCACACCTAATCTAGAGCATACATGGGCCGGGGGTAAGGGGGGTTTACCCCCCTCTCCGGCCCATGTCCCCCTACCCCACCCCCCCCCCCCCCGAGGTCTCCAGACCCCCTCCGGATTTTTCCGGCCCATGTATGATCTAGAGGCGTACTTTTATCATAATTTTCTATTCAAAATTCTTCCTAAAAATTCTTGAGGGGGGTGCGTCAGAGCCTAAAATGGGGTCAACCACCTCAGCCCCCCTTTGCCGATCTCTTTGTGACCTTGACCCCATGGATTTCGGACGTTGTTGCGACCAGTTCTGTCTGGTGGGTGCGCTGCGCGTGCATAGTTCCCTGGATTAGGAGTAGTAAGGAGGTGTGTTGCAGACGCCGAAGGAGATGAAGCTGGAGTACCGGCGCCTGGAAGAACGTCCGATGCTGCCGCCGCAGTTGCAGCCGCCTCCCTCGGGCGCTCACAGCAATCCGTCGTAACAGTTGACAACGGCCCACTCGTTCCTGCCATCCAGCAGCAGAACCACAATTTGATTTTTATACAGATTCTCTCCTTAAAACTTTCTAACCGACGTGTGATTGGCTGCAGTCCGTTGCCGACGAGCTACAGTAAACTGTCTTTGCAATATGTACAGAGTTCCTTTTGCTGCTATCGCACGAGCGCCGTCTCGCTGCAGCTGGTTGAACTAATACTTGAGGGCTCTAGTTGCCACACCCGGTGTTTATTTATGTTCGTTTATCCAGTCACTCAGACAGTGGCGTATCCAGGGGGGTGTAGGGTGTGTGTACACCCCCCTTTGCGGTGGAGGTAGGAAGAAAAAGTCTGTCAAAAATATAAGAAGCTAATGAATTATGTACTAAAATTGTCTATTTTGTGCTCAGAATGCCTTCTAAATGCGTTTTTGAAGGCCAAATTTTCAAAATTTTCCTCGCCCTGCCCAACCAGGCCATTATAAACTACTAAAACTTGTAATTTCTGTTAATTTTAAGCTCGGAATGCGTTAAAACGCGTTTTTGAAGGCTAATTTTGCTAAATTTTCTTACCATGGTTGGGCAGCGGCCCAACCAGGCACTTTCAAAATTTTACACCCCCCTTTCCAAAATCCTGGATACGCCACTGCACTCAGAGAGGCGCGCAGCAGACAGATAGACCTGATTGGCCTGATTTGTCATTAGAATGCGTTGGTCTAGTTTTGGCTTAACTTACAGACGTGGCATATTCGAGCCCCGACCTTAGGTAAGTTTTGTACATCTGTAGTAGGAATGGTGTGCTCCTATTTATTTATAAATTGTGTTTGGCCTTTGTGTGTAGTGTTGTGTTGTTTTGCATTATTACGATGGCGGAAGTCGGGTTAAGGAGGAAAAAGTTGAAGGAGAACATCACTCCAAGACTCAAGGTGAGACCTAGACATGAAGAGACCAGTAGCATCTACTACCATGGAAAAAGTCGGATTAAGGAGACAGACGGTGAAGGAGAACAAGAATCCAAAACTCAAAGTGAGACCTGGTCGTGAAGAGGAACCTTTGGCCAGTAACATCTCCTTAGCGGCCAGCTTCAACCGGCCCAACTATGGTAACTGACTAGACTTTGTGCCTTCAACAAATTCACTCGACTCTGGTTTAAGTTTTAGCCAACTTTGTCAAGAGCAGCGCCGACTCTCAACAGCCTTGCTCAAACTCCGAATTCCACCTTCGAAACGAGGATTTTCCCCCGGCGCGCAGCAGAACAACGCTCAGTCGACTCGTCCTTACGTACCTCTCTTCCTTCAGCCAGTGGTCTCGGGTGGCGAGTTGGCCAAAGATGCCAGGTTTCCGGGTGATGGATTAAGGAGACAGAAGGTGAAGGAGAACAAGAATCCAAAACTCAAAGTGAGACCTGGTCGTGGACCTTTGGCCAGTAACATCTCCTTAGCGGCCAGCTTCAACCCGGACCTGTTACTCCACTATATTCGACAGTTTTCTTAAAATACACAATTTTTGTGTAAATTTCCGAAAAACGCGTTTTCAATGAAATTT
Organism: Sabatieria punctata; assembly: GCA_030248155.1. Classification (NCBI taxonomy): domain Eukaryota; kingdom Metazoa; phylum Nematoda; class Chromadorea; order Araeolaimida; family Comesomatidae; genus Sabatieria; species Sabatieria punctata. Next base: position 15,205 of record JASANB010005625.1, read on the forward strand.
TTGGCACAA